>JACDJE010000038.1:5252673-5508345 GCA_016647715.1 Pavo muticus
GAGGGCGCCGCGGGCTGCGCCGCCGCCAGAGGGAGCCTCGCCCTCAGCCGCCGCCATTGGCGCCCGGCGCAGCACGGCCGCCCCCTCCCTGCCGCCTCCAGCAGACCCCTCCGCGCGGTCCGGTGCCCCGTGGGGTCTGCCTGACAGAGCCCCTGCTCGAGCGCTCGCCTCGGGGCTAGTGAGTACTTCCTCACACCACACCACAGCCTTTGCCCGCTCGCTGCAGTCACGCATACGGTTTGGGAAGGTTCCATCAGTTATAGCCTTCTGTAGAGAGCTGCTTCTTTTATTTCGTTGAGGGAGATTATTTAAGAGAAGGAGTGATAAATGAGTTGGAGGAACCAAAGGCTGGTCGCTCCCCACCCGAGGTGCAGGAGGTGTTTCCTGAAGCCCTGCTCACATCCCCAGATAGAGCTGGCTCCTCTGTCATCTCGTTAATGTACAGCAGTTCCAAGGGATTACACAAACCCTGATATGTGGAACTAAGAAATCCTGATTTGCTACAGGTTTGCATCTTGTGTCTCTTTGTGACAGTAACATTCACTTCTCTCATCCTCCCTCCCATTTTTTTTATCTCATCAATAATGTTAATATAATCACCAGTGTTGCTTATCCATAACTGTGTGCTTATCAGTTTGCTGCTGTGCACTTGCTGATTAACCTCAGTTGGTTTTTTTTTTTCCTTCTGGCTATAAATGGCCAACCTTTCCCTTAGCAGCAGCACCAAATCAGAGCTTGTTCTTCTCTCTTCAGCTACCAATTTTCATGGAAGCTGTGGGGCTTTTAGACTGACACTTGCAGGCAAGGAGAGGGGAGAGCAAATCAGGCCAATAGGCTGAAAAGTTATGAAAACACAATACAAATGAACAAATAGGGAAGCTTTATTAGCCTCATTTCCTTAAGAAATTAAGACAACTTCATCTCAGTTATCCAGGGAAATAGAGAGTCGGAAAGGAAATGGCACAAAAGTAAAAGCTGTTTAACCAGTGCTGTACAGAATTGCAAAAAATCTAGATCTCTGTGACTGAATATGTTGTTCCTGTATCATCTTCCCAAATTCCCACCATGCCTACACTCAGGCTCAATGGATGACTCGAAGAAAAACTACTTGAAGCCATAGGCTCACGCTGCTCTTTTTCAACTTATTCTTTTCTATCGATGGTACATGTTCTTCACTTGTATAATTAAGTTACTGTCAGGATAAAAATTCAGAAAGACTAAATGCCACAAAAAGGAGTAACAAAATTAACAATTACAATGATCTGGTAATCCAAGCTTGGAAAATGACAATTTACTTATTGTGAGAGAACGAAAAACTTGCCTGCTGCAACGCTTGGGAGACAGAAGGACAGCCTAATACCTTATGAAAGCTTGTTACCTTAAGCTGGGCATATTGAGTATGACTCTGTGACCCATTTGGATACCAACCATATCTAACAAGTAAACGTGGGTTGGTTGGTTGGTTTGTTCTGGCCTTTTTTTTTTTCATTTACTATATTCCTAAGTATTGTTTTGTTTATATATAGACTCTCTTGTGAAGTCTCCAGTTCTGAGGTTTAGTCCAAACAGACACATTCTTTGATGGCTCCTTCAATTACTGCAAATACAGTCATTATTTTCTCTTTTTTTTCAAGCCCTTGGTTATAGGTCTTGGACTTAAGTGCTCCATTTGACTTCTCTATCTAGTTTCACAGTATCGGAAACAGAATATACCTGTTCCACAAGCCAAAATGAAATTTCAAAAGAGCAGGGAAAAAAAAAAAAAAAGTGATTGAATTAGCATGACATTTTGCCAACTAACACTTTACCATATGCTGCATCTTGTTCTCCTATCCTTTATGTCTCAGTGCGTATTCTGCGAATGAGCTGGATATAGAACTCATCGAGGAGTGCCCTGTACAGTCAGTAATACACATTAGAAAAATCTGAATCTTGTAGTAGCATTTGGTATGACAAACATAATTGTAGGCATGACAGCTGAGCATTGATCTTGGGCAGACTAATGAATGAGTCAATACAGAACTCTGATTATTCAGAAATAAAGATGATACAGTGACAATCAAGTAGGCAAACAAAAGCAGGATCTCTAAGATTAATTTGAACACATTTATCTGTAGCATCAATAGAAAGTTCTGATGATAAAAAGGTTACTGCTGACTTCTTAAAGCTTCTGTAGATAACTGATCTGGCTCCACACAGCATTTGGATGAAGAAAATGGGTGGTATGAAATTAGTACGCTATTATTATAATAGGAACGATAGAATCTTGTTAAGATACAAACTCTGCTGCTGGAGGATAAGTTAAAGTCACTTATTCTATTAGAGTGTTTGATACAATGTTCCTGATAAACACAAGTTATTTGTTTGTTCTTATCTTTTTGGTGCTTCAAATTATTTAATAACTTACTCCAGCATCTCGGTTTGTTAAGCTAACTCATTTGCTTCCTGATCTTATTTTTAATACTTATAATAGCGGTCTTCTTGAATGCATCAAGAACTCCTGAAGACAGTCACAGCACAGAGACCACTCTGACTTTTCCTTAAGTATCCTATGGTGAATTATATCAGCTAGAGAGCTGATTATACTTATCTCAGATATTTTTTCTTCTCACCATCACCTTTGTAGGCCTGTTGCCTCCTTGGAATTTTAATTAATGCCTTCTGATTGCAGCATTCCTTTATACACATTCTTAGTCATTTGTCTATGATGTTCTCTCTTTTTATATGATTCCTTTTTTTGTTGTTTTTTAAAACAGCTTTCTCCAGAGTCAAACGTGGGATAACAGTAGTTGGCCATGATGCTTTTTTCTCCCAGTAAGTACCAACACTATTCTTAAGAATAAATGATCTTATTTATAAATCTGGATTATTATTTTTTTTTAGGGTGAAAAAAATTGGTAAAATTTAGTTTATGTGCAATGAATAGAAATCTGAGAATGTTTACTCAGATGGGACTTAGATTTGGAATTAGTATGGAAAATACATTTTTACTCATGTGTACTCCTGTTTTCAGTTTTGTCCAGCTATCTCAAGCTGCTTCAGATCATCTAGTATAAATTATTATTTATCATTGCTGATACTATTGCAAGATATTTATCTGTACTTTCCACTATAATGTATTCTTAAGTTTTTACCTTAATCACTACTTTACCTCAGCAGGACTCCTACAAGTTATAGTTCAAAACTAAAGATGCAGGTCACTTCAGAGCTCCACATTTTTTCTCTTTCTGTTCAAAAACCTGGAGGTGTGACTACCATAAGAATTTTGAACACTTTGTAAAACGTCATTTATGCAGCTATATTGAGTATATTTGAGTTTTCTTCTCATCTTCAGCAGAGATTGGTTTAAAAAAAAGTGAAACAAAATAGCTACAAAGCCTGGATTCTAGCAAGTCTCTTCCTTAATACAAAACCATGATTTTCTTTTTTTTTTTTTTTTAATAATAAAATAAACATTTTAAATCGTAGTGTAAGGGTGCCATGTTGTCCCTATGAGAGTACAAATTTCCAGTAATTCTTTTGATGTAATTCTGTCGTATGTCATCCCGTACACATCAAAAGCAATACTACATCATAGGATTAGAGGAACGTGTAGAAGCTAAAGTCTTATTAAAATACCCAGGGTTACCAAAAGCCTTGTTTACAGCACACTTTTCTTTCCAAGAGAAGCTAGGACATCTTTTTATGCCATCTAGTAATACAAAAGACGTGTAAAATTTTTTGCCTTTATTCACATGACTAACATCTATCTTTATAAAAACAGAACTACTAACATTTTTTTTTCCCACTAGATTAGTGAGAAACTGCAGTTTATTTTGATAAAGGGTGGAAACACAAAAACATGCACAAATTTTAGTTATGTTATTCCACAGGTATTACTCCAATTTGTGTTCTTGTGCAGCAGTTAAGATTCAGTTTGATCACTGGCTGTGAGTTTTGTAAAGGTCTGTACAAACCCTCTAGTGGTGCCTTCCCTTCCCACATCTGTGATTTTTCTCTTGTCATAAAGCTGCTTGACTGGTACGCTTTGCTAGGGAGAATAAAAAGCTATTGGTAGCCGAACTGTTGGATTTTATTTTTGTAACTAATACGTATGTACATTCTAAAGAAGTAGATGGTACATCCAGCAGTTGAAATAAAAGATATTTTGTTCTGTCTAATCTTTGGTATTGCTGTCATATTTGATGGTTTTAGTTATATGCAATTGCTATATTGTTATTAAAAATAAAAGTTCAAGTAGACTACTTGAAGGTAGTTTTTGTCCTTCAGGCTCTATATGGAGGACATCACCTCTGTAGAGTATCCTTGTATCCTTTACTAACCAAATGCCTAGTTCCATGCACTTATAACATCATCACCATGTTGGCTAAAAAGCTTTTTGAGTTAATTCAAGTTGGCTTGCAGTACATTTCTACTTGTTCAGGAAAGAAGATATAAAATGCTTATGGATCATCACTGCTTGGCCAAAGACTGCTAAATTATTCATATGGATGTTTATAAATAGTTTAGTATCCATAGATACTCATATTTAGTGGTCTTAAGTTTTAAGAGGGGAGATTTAGATAAGATGTTGGGGAATTTGTTCACTGAGAGGGCAGTGAGATGCTGGCACAGCTGCCCAGAGGAGCTGTGGATGCCCCATCCCTGGAGGCATTCAAGGCCAGGCTGGATGGGGCCCTGTGCAGCCTGAGCTGGTGCCTGATGTAGAGGTTGGCAACCCTGCCCACGGCAGGGGGTTGGAACAGGATGGTCTTTGAGGCCCCTTCTAACCCAAGCCTTTCTATGATCCTATGTCATACTTAATTTTCTTAAAATAAAATATCAAGATCTTCTTCTCTGAATTGCTTCATTAATTTGCTTTTCTGCTACATGATGAAGGGAAAAACTCCATATTCCAGACAGCGAAGCAAACTTTACATTATTAATTTACATTGCAACACAAGGAAACATGGAAAGAAAGAAAAGAGAAACCTGCATCAACGATTTGTACGCATTTGTCAAGAGACTACTTAAGGCCAAGGGTTAAATTTCATCACTGAAGTCAGTGCTGCAATTCCTCTGCAACTAAAGCAGGACCGTGGGGATTTCTTATTGTTGTTGTTGTTGTTGTTTTTTAATTGACAGAAAGAAAAAGTATCCCGCAAGTGCCCGCAGGAGCTTCCACCAGAGCTTTGAAGCGGCACAGCACGTTACTATGTAATAAATATGCGCTGTGAGAACAGCCCGCTCCCTGCCCGCAGGCCACCAGCGCCTGCTTTGCCTCACGTGTGCTGGGCAGCCTGCCACTGGCTGTGCCATATAAACAGCTCGGCTGCCCGGGGGAATGTTACCAGCATTTCTATACGTATATTTTATGCGTGACGCAGCGTATCACCCTCAGCGCTTTTCTTCGAACACTAACTTCACTAAAAGAGAATTATCTGCGCTTAAGAACGGTTCTCAGCCTATAGAAGGCTAACAGCAAGCAGAACAACGCGAACCAGCGTAGGGCCAATCACTCCCTGGGCCCTCTGACTGCCTGAGGAAACCCAGCGCAGGGAGGAACGCCTCCCTCCGCGACAGCTCAGGCGCCCACACGGCGCTCCCGCCCCTCTGAGCACCGCCATCCCCATTCCCAGAACCCCGCGCGGTGCTACCTAGGCGGGCCCTTGCCCGCCGCTCGTTGCTAGGCAGGCCCGGACGCGGCCGCCGCGCCTTCGTGCCCTCCCGGAGGCGGCCGGTGGTGTAGGGGGGAACGTGCCGCCCCGCCATGGAGGGCGATAAGGTGAGGGGTCGAGCTGCGGGAGTCGGGAGAGCCCTCGTAAGGGCCCCGCGGGGTGGCTGCGCGGCTCCTCCGCCCGGCCCGCTCGGTTCTGCCCGGCCCGCCCCAGCCCCGCGTGGCGGAGGTGCCACGCTGCTCGGCGAGGTCCCCTCGCCCGGCCGAGTCTCGCTGCTGCCGCCTGCGTTCCTTTCATCTCTTTCATCTGCCCGCCTAGAGGCTCCCTGCGCCGTTCCTTTGGCTCCCGGTTCTGTTGGCACAGCGATGTCAGCCAAGTAGTGGTAGTGAGGAAGTCCTTATGCCTGTAATAGAATAATCCTTGTTCCATATAATCCACTGGAGGAATGGCCTTAATTCTTTACCTCTTCGAGAGCTCTTGCGTAGGCAGTTCGTGTTGGAAACGAGAGAAAGGCAGTGAGGTGGCTGCAGCCTGGAGCATGTCACGTGAGTGGGAGAGCAGCTAGGGAGCCACTGAAGCCAGAGGAAAAAGAGAAGAGATCTGCTACTGTCCTCAAGTATCTAAAGAGGTTATGTGGAAAAAAATGGAGCCAAAGTCTTCACTGAAATGATCACTGAAAGAAGACAACAGCCCTAAATACCAGTGAGAGAAATTATGACATGGTATAAGGCAAACATTTTCACACGGGAGTGCTCAAACCCTGGAACTGGGTTCCCCATACAATCTCCAACCTCAGAGATGTTAAAAAGTAGGTCTCTGGCCTGGAGTTTGAAGGTAGAAGCAGAAGGTTGAACCTACTTCCCAAAGGTGTGTGGCCCAGCTGTGTTTACCCACTTGATCTGTAATACTATTGAATGGCTATCATTGAAAAAGCAAAAAATTTTGAGCTTCCTTAAGGGGTCCTGCTGTCTGTCATCGTAGGCACTGGCCATGAGGCTTTATGGAAACAGCTGGTTAATCCAGTAGAAGTCTGAGCTTCAAGCCTCTTCCAAGTCTAGTCAAATCAGATACATTGCAAGTACCTGGTAAGAAAGTACCTTAACACATATACATTAAGACTAAATCAAATTAATGTTTACATAACAAAATTTGGCATTACTTGCCATCTATATCTTGACCCTTGCCTTTGAAAAGCTATTATTTTTAAGTGATTTACTTCTCACTGAAATTGATTACTGTCTTGCTATCTTTTCTGTTCTAGAGAAGGACCAAAGAAGATACTTGGAAATCAGAAGAACTTAGGAGACATCTTAGGGTAATTTCATTTCTATTAATTTTTATATTAAGTTACTTTGTAGAGATGGCATCTACTACAGTCTAAACTGAGAGGCATGACTGCTTGTTCTACTTGGAACTCTGTGTTCTGGGATCTTTAGCTCCACAAGGTTTTTCTGCTGTGCTTTAGAACTACGTTGTTGAATACAAGCAGTACAGATTGTTAATGCGTAGCTGTTAACTTTCTTTCCACAATAGGCTGTTCTGGGACCTGTCTGGTCCAGCTATGTCCGGTGTCTGGCACAGTCAACAATTTCTAGCTATACAAGTCATATAATACTACTGCTCAGATTTCAAAATTAAGTAAATGGAAATAATACTACTGGTATGGGAATCACAGTACACAATGGGGTCTGATTTGCCAACCACCCAAATCCAAGTTACGGTTCTGCTTTATACATACTTACTCAGTTTCCTACATCTACATTTTATGTTGTAATTGCTGTTGTTATCTGTTACGTTAGTCATGTGCTTTTAAGTTGGTTAATTACTTTATCCGTTGGCCAAATACACATTCATGCTGTGATCAGTAACACTATTCACATTCATTGCATATTTTTTTAAAAGCTGTTTTCCAGCACTCATCTTTCTCTCTTGTGCAGATACTCATTAGTTCTTTGATAAGCAGTAGATACTCTTACTTGTTTGTTACCTTTCTGCCAATTGCATTTCAGAGCTTCCCATTAGCTCAGTGCCAGTGCTGTAGTAAGTACTTGGTGCTTTTTAGATACTTTGTAATATTTCCTCTACTTCCATGTAAGGTAAAGCTAACAAATTTGACTAGAAATGTTTTGGTCCCACCAGAAATAGAGTGATTGGGCTTTCATTACTGTGAAACAGATGGATAAAGTTTAATTCACTTGACTCACTGACTGTAATCGAATAAAGTTCTCTTTGTTCTGCACTAAATAAATAGCCAAAATCTTGGATGTAGCTAAACCAGTGGGAGTTTTGGTATATGCTTCAGGAATGTTCAAATATAACCTCTTATAATGTTGAAAAGATACAGGGATAGTAGCATGCTCATGGGATCTATGCCAAAAAATTTCTTTCATGACTTTTTATGTTGTGTTCTGCTTTCTGTTCAAGTACAACCTAGTCTTCTATTCTAATGCAGGATACCCAGTTATCCATCATTACTCTTTACTTCTATTATATATTTTACAAGATGGCACAGTTTCTCTCCATGAGCTAAATGGTTTAAGACACCCAGATAATTTTTTGGCTGAACTCTAAACAGAATGCACAGTTCTACTGTATTTTTTTTTTTACCAAAATCTTTTCACATGCATTGGAAGTGCATCTTATAAATCTCACTTATATGTTCTTTCTAACAGTTTTTTTGTTTGTTTGTTTGGTAAATCAGGCATCACATCCAGAGAGTCAAAATGAAGACAAAAAGCACAGAGAAAAGAAACTGCAGAAAGAGAAGGTTGTTCATGACATAGGCACTCATAAAGATGAACGCAAAGACAGAGGGAAGAGCAAGGAAAGAACGAGAGAGAGACTGAGATCTGTTGAAAGAGACAGGGATAAAATGAGAGAAAGGGGAAAAGAACACCACAGAGATCAAGACAGAGAGAGACATCAGGATAAGCTTAAAGAATCAAGTTCAGAGAAGGAAAGATACAGTGTACCGAAAGATAAAGACAGGGAGAGCAATAGAGAACGTGATAAAATGCAGAAAAGGCATGAGATAAAGCAAACAGATATGCAAAATAATCTGAAATCATTTGAAGGAAGAGATAAAGGACATCACAGAAGAAGAGAAAAAAGCAGGCATCATTTGGGTGAGTTGCTTTGTGTTGCTCTTTTACTTTGACATATTTGTTTTCTAGGTAGAAGTTCAGAGAGGATGAAGACAAGCAGCTTTGAGTACCTCATGAAATACGTATCTTTACAGAATCCTGTGGCATATTTTTTTATTTTTATTTTTTAATTTTGATGCTGGTTTCCCTTTCTTTGAAAAGATAATGAATTTCACTGCTTTTGTTGGTCAGTTGACTAGAATGGTAAGCACCTTCCTGCCCATCCATTCTCTACTGCTTGATGCATTTGAATCCGAAGTAGTAGTTAGTGGCATGTATAGTTACTCTTACCGTTACAGAAGGCTATTAGGAACAGAGGGAAACTAGAAAGCTTTGTAGAGAGAATTTCAACTGAATCTTATTTTAGAGAGTTAATATGTTTTAGAAAGTCACTGTCAATGAAATAACGTTTTCTACATGCAGTTTTCTACAGTTAATTATGTACAAAGTTTGAGTATAATAAAATGTGCACATTTTTTACGTATTTTCTAGAAGAGGAGAAAACAAGAGGTGAAGAGAGAGAAAGAAGACATACAGGGAAGAAGGTAAGGGAAAGGAATGCAGTGTTTTGTGATGGGGTAAGATAAGATTGTAAAATAAGAAAAACCCGATCAGACCACACTCCCCAAGAAATTCAAGAGCTGCATATAAAGCAAGGTTCTCACGAATGTACAAAGTATACAACAAAATATGACTGAGCCATTCTATTTTAAGGAGATACTTCATTCCTTAAAAAAAAAAAAAGTAAGGAATTTTGGGTTGTAAATATAGCTTTATTTTTGTACAGCTTCATCAGGTTTTCTCGTCTGCTATTTATGCTTTGTTGCAAGGATATTGTAGGTATACACCTTATTTTATGATAGATAAACTAGTAATTAAATAATTAGATTTACATGTGAAGAATATGTAATCAAAAGAGACTATAGTAAACTATGCAATGCCCCTGAAGAACTCTCCATGTGAAGACAGGCTGAGGGAGCTGGGCTTGTTCAGCCTGGAGAAAAAGAAGGCTGCGGGGTGACTTCATTGCAGCCTTTCAGTACCTAAAGGGAACCTATAAACAGGACTCTTTGGAACTCTTTGAAAGGGTAGATAACAGCAGGACAAAGGGAAATGGTTTTGAGGGAGGGAAGATTTAGGTTGGATGTCAGGGGGAAGTTCTTTACTATGAGAGTGGTGAGATGCTGGAACAGGCTGTCCAGAGAGGTTGTGGATGCCCCGTCCCTGGAGGTGTTCAAGGCCAGGTTGGATGGGGCCCTGGGCAGCCTGGTCTAGTATTAAATGGGGAGGTTGGTGGCCCTGCCTGGCAGGGAGGTTGGGGGTTCATGATCCTCGAGGTCCCTTCCAACCCAGGCCATTCTGTGACTGTGATTCTGTGAAGAAATATCAGAATCTGAAGTGTTGTGATAATTCAAAACTTGATTCTACATCATTGCTTATGGAAAAAAAAATGGCCAGAAGATCTATAATGGCAAAAAGAGAGATTAGCAAATCTGTCTATTTTTATCCATTTAAACAGTGTATTTGTAAGATAAAACAATCCTGTAGAGCTTCCTAGCTCTTCAGTGTTATTTTTGTTATTTTGCAGGATAATAATACGAAAACCAGCATTGACACATTTTTAGCAGACAAAGTTGGAGGAGGTGAACATGGACACAAGTTACAGAAAGATAAAGAATTGGATAAAGAAGAAAAAAGGAGATACAGGGAAAAAAAAGAACATTCCATTAGGCCAGGAAAAGACAGACTTTCAAAAGAGAGAAGTCATAAATCTTATAAAAAAGAAGAGGAAGAAAGACATGAGTCAAAGAGATCTATGGAGGAGTATTCCCATGGAGATGGAGGACAACCAGCAGAAGACAAGAAGAGAGTAAAAAGCGGGGGTAACGAAAGAAGGAAGCTTGATCTTAGGGTTAGTGTTTTTGTTTTGACACTTAGAAGCGTTACCTTATCACTTGCTCTCATTGTTTATATATAATTACTGATAAGGTGAACAATCAGAATACTAGGATTGTATGTCAGCATTTTCTGAGACTTGAGGCTAAGATGGTAGATTAAAATACTGCGTCTGCATTGAAGTGTTTGAACCCAGAGCTGATTCTGCCCATGAAATTTAAACTGGAAACTTATGTATGTGGCAGAAATGTACTTTTTTATAGAATTCTTGATTACTGTGACATGCAAAAGTCAAGAGCAGGCTGGAGGTGCATTAAAATGTAGTGACTTATTCAAGTAGCTGTTACTGAATGTACTCAGCTGTGCTGACGATTCTGTTTAAGGGTTACATTCCTTTTACTGATGTTTGTGGATAGATAAAAAGGAGATTGATCTTGAATGACCTGTTGAGTACATTTCCAGACCTAGACATACCTTCATAATATAGACTTGAAGAGTCAAGTCATATACTGGGAAACCACTGTTAACTAGTGTAGTAACTTTAAGGTATCCTTTCAATAAGTTAATATAGGCTGGAGTAAATTTTATAGGGGTTATAGTAAATTCTATAGGGGTTGTGTTAAGCAAAGCAGAAGATTCAAGGTCCCTTTTCCTTTACTCTCCCAAGTATTTAATATTTTCAGGAGAAACTCATATTGTGTGTATAAAATATATTTTGGTTTCTTTCTTTAACATAGCTGTGAAGAGGAGAGTATTCTGAAAACAGTTAATACACAGAACTTCTTACAAGCAATGACCAATGTGTTGTTGCAGTTAATTTATTATAAACCTGTTTTACTGTTAAATATCACTACTACTAATATAGGTATATATACATATTTCCTTGTAGCATTTCTAACACTTGAATATTGTGATTTCTTTCACAGAAGAGTGAACACAAAACAGAGAAGGAGAATCAAAGAGAAGAAATGAGCCATGAGCATATAAGGTAAATTCAGAGATTTAAAATGAGTGCGTACTATATGGCATCTACTCAGATGCAGTTACCACTGAAACATTGAGCATGAATCCTTGATCTCATCGTATCTAGTGTTTTGTCTCCAGTATGATTTATTGAAAAATGTGTATATTTATATTCTGTTAGTTCTTTTTTCTGCACCAGGGTAGTGGGAGAAATTTTGCTGTCCTTGCAAACGGCAGGTATATTAATCTAGGCACTAAGCTCAGGAGACAAAAATGCTGTTGTTTTACCACCTGAAATTCGCTATGTAGTTGTGTGGACAAATGTAAGGTTTATGATAAACACTACCCTATTTTTATTGCTGCTTTTTCATCTTTGTCAGTCCAACCACCAGTGGATATGAGCACTTCCTTCCTTCTTAAGAAGAACTCAGAACAATCTTGAAGTCTGATACTCAGTTTCTGAAATCATCAGAGAAATTGTTAAGGAGCAGAGGTGGTTCTTGATTTTCTCCCTGACTGTATTGTCCTCATAAAGGAACCCTCAGAATGAAACACCAGCTTTGAATGTCAGGCTATGATTTACATAGATTAGCACATGTTACACCAATATTATCTTGATGTCCAGTTGACTGCAGGTATTAAGAAAATGAATATGTATGGGTTTCAAATTTTTTCCTCTTTAATTATTCTTTTGCCTTGATGGAATTACTGACATTACATCTGGACAAGTTTTTTTTGCAGTTCTTGGCTGGCTAATCTCTTTGTGGTTTCATTCTTACTTTATATCAAAAAGAGATCTATAAAAATGTTTGTAGAAATATTCCTGTTTATATTGGAAAGTTTCAGGGGTTTTTTCTTTGCAGGAAGAAGCAGTGATTTTATTTTTCTTACAGACAAAACCAGCAGTGCTTTCTTGTGAGTTAACTGTTAGAATTGACGGTCTGTTTTTCAATAGGACTGGAAAAGATAAAGGAAAGATCAGTGAAAAAGAGAAAAGAGACACAAGTCAAGAGGTAAAAATACTTGATTTTGGATCTTAGAATGTTGTGTTTTTCTTTGGATTAATAACAATTGCAACATGTATTTCGATACAGTGCCATTTTACCATTCTGAGATAATATTTATGTATATTCATTGATCTTCTGGTATCTATTAAACTCTCTTCGGATGTAGCATTAGAAAGTGGATTTATTCTGTATGAATTAAAGGTAGCCATATATTAATCTTTTATCAGTATCTTCTACACTTGAAAAAGTAATTCTCAGTAGGTGGGAGGACTTCAGGCATATGTAAGGTAAATTAGATTATTTACCTATAGTTTCTCTAAACAGCTGACACAGGCAAATAAAATGTAGTGTAAGGCAAATAAAATGCAGCTAGCAATGTAATTCTATGCTACTTGTAACAGTTGCCACAAGTAAGAAGAAAGTATTTTTATAAACAGGCAGGGTGTTCATTCATGTATTTGTTTTTAAATGGACAGGTGCAGACAGACCTGGGTTTTCAGCAAATGTAGCATGCAAGCTCCATAAACTTGGGTTTATTTGGAACTGTCTGTGCAGACACAGCATAATTTCATCACAAAAAGCTTTAAAATATTTCGTGATATTTTGAACTATTTGTAACCATCCTCCAAAACCCAAATTCTTTTTGGTGGGTTTTTTTTTTTTGTATGGTTAGGGTTTTGATGTGAGAAAATGTGGTAGTGCTGATTGAAGACATGCTTTTCTGTATGCTTGTGTTGTGGGCAGCCATTTATCTTTCATGCATACCTCAGACATTTATCTTCCAAAGACATTTTAACTTCTATTAAAACCTGTTTTCATGCTACGAATACATCTGTTTCAAGACTGTTCTAAGGCCTCTGTTATCTGTTATTCTTTTGTTCTGATTTCCTATGCTTTTCTGTTATTCTTGCTTTAGGACTAAAGTTTAGCTTAAATACTTTTTTAGGTTTTCTTCTCCTAATGAGTTTATAGAAGCATCTCTGTTCTTTCTCTGACCTTCCTTTGATGGACCTTACAGTCCGAACTCTTCATTCCTCCCATCGTCCAAGCATCTGCCTCTTTGTTTCAATTTGCATTCATTTTTCTTGAGTCTGGATGGCCAGAGCTGAACTCAGTATTGAAAGCAAATTGTCATCAGTGCCTTGCAATACTCTCTGGGACATAAATACTGATGTGTTCCTGAAAGAGGCTTTCCAACCTTTTTTTAATATGCACAGTTCTTTTCACTGTGGTGGAGAGTCAAGCTGGATCAAATAATGCATTCAAACTATTCTCTTCCTCCATTGTTTCCAACAGCTGAGGTTCCAGGTTGCAGCTGGCATTGCACTAATCATTAAGGCCCAGATTTAGCTTACCTTTAGTTATGAGTTGTTTATGGTGAGGACATAAACTTCCCTGAATTACCTCTGTAATTTGTGGGGAAAAATGAGCAGTTTAATTATTCCAGGTTTAGTCTTTTGCAATAATCTCTCTGTTTTCATTGGCAATAGAAGGCAAACTAGGAGGGGGTAGTTAAGCCAAATTCCATGGGGAAATTTTGCCCAGTTTTGTCCAGTTTGTTCCAAATGGACAGCCTAACTAATATAATCTATTCTTGATCCCAAGATTAGTCTGGAAAATGACTGAAAGTGGCAGCCAGGAATACAAGTACTCTGGTTCTAGTTCTACCAGTTTGATGACTGAACAACAAGGTATCCATGTCAGCTGTCTGTGCTTTTATAACGTCTGTAATATTTTGAGAGGAAAGTACTGCATTCTTTGAAAAATAGTTACCAATGCACGCTGTAGTTGCAGTTGATAGAAATGGGATTGTAGGCATTGAGCTGGACAAACTGCTGACATGAATTCCATGAGTTTCCAATCCCTGGGCCTGGTGCAGAGGCTGTATGTAGGGGATTCCTAGACTGAAGTCTGTTTCCTGAGACAGGAAGCTCTTGAACAGTCATGAAAGGATCAAATGTGTGACTGACTGAAGATTGGATGGGTTGACGTGTGTTGGTTAAACATTTGGTTTGCTTTTTATTATCTTGGGGTTATTGCCATGCTGGTTATTTTAAACAAGTTCAATAAGTTAAAGGCAACTTCTCTGAAGTTATTTCAGGGATGCTGTAAATCCTATTGCATGTAAGTATAGTAGAGAATTGAATGTTAACAAAGTTTTTTATATGTCAGACTCACTGCATGTGTGTATCTCTTTTCCTGATTGCAGCATCTGCATTATTTTATCAACAAATAGAGTCCTGCAGTATGATTTAGGTACAGAGATATTTTTATGTAACCCCCTAAAAACTAGCACAGTTTTATTTTGTTGTTACAAAATACGATTTTGGTGATGCTGTGTAACAGTTCCACTCACTGTTTTTGTTTAGGAAGTTAAAGGTACACGCGTCTATAATTCAGACCCAGAGCTGGATAAGTTTTCAGCAGATTATGAAGATGATTTTGAAGTAAGTAAAAACATAAAATTGTCCTTCTGAAATAATTCTCAAGTCAAAATATTGGTTAACTTTGTTAACAGAGATGAAAACTACAAGATGTGGAATGGTTCTTACTTTTACTTTTTGGTGACCTTAACTTGGCTATCTAAATATGTAACTAAAATGTTATGTTGAAACTCTCTATTTTTACTTAGATACCATTGGTGATTGGGAACCAACTTTCTCTTTTGCTGAAATCTTCATAAGATGCCTTTTCTGTCTGGCTGGCATTCAATTATTTAAATAGGTTTCTGTGAAAAATGCTGTACTTCTTAAATAATGGCAGCAAATTATCAATTTAATGAGGAAAAAATGCCCTCATTATTTTTTAATGCAAAAATACATTGGAAAAAGTATTGACATATAGCAGTCCTTTCACTTATTTGTTTAATTGGACTCTCTTATTTTTAGTTCTCTTTCATTTAGTTTAAAGTTAAGATAAAATACTAAACCAAATGGGCTTTCATTGCTAGCTGAACCAACTACATTGTCATCTTTGTTCAGCTGAAGTAGAATTCATCTCCACTGAGGTTAGGTCTGATGCCTACCATTGAGGTATCCACTATAGTAGCCCTTTGCATTCAGTGGAGATAAGCAAGCACTTCTAAAGCTTCTTCATATCTTTTGTTAAGTGATTTTGTGAGCATGAGATGAATTATCTTAGCTGTGTTTGAAAGAATTATTATTATGTGCTTCAGGATGGACTTGAAAGCAGATGGTATGGACCTTATGAAAATTTGAGGGTGCCATTGAAGGCATTGAATTTAACTAGCAAATAAACAACTTTGTATGGGTATGAAGCATTTACAGTACTGAACACCACTGTGTTCTTTAAAGAATACATAATTTGCCTAAACAAATAAATCATAGAGTCATAGAATAGCCTGGGTTGAAAAGGACCACAATGATCATCTAGTTTCAACCCCCCTGCTATGTGCAGGGTCGCCAACCAGCAGACCAGGCTGCCTAGAGCCACATCCAGCCTGGCCTTGAATGCCTCCAGGGATGGGGCATCCACAACCTCCTTGGGCAACCTGTTCCAGTGCGTCACCACCCTCTGTGTGAAAAACTTCCTCCTAATATCTAGCCTAAACCTCCCCTGTCTCAGTTTAAAACCATTCCCCGTTGTCCTATCGCTATCCGCCCTTGTAAAAAGCTGTTAAAATAAATAAAATACATATATGGCCCCTACTTTAGGATATTAAAAAAAAAATGTTAAAGTTATTAAAAAAAATAAGGGGAAAAAGAATCTATTTGATGCACCGAAGAACAACACTTGAAGACTTTCTTCCCTTGCTTAAAATACCAACACTACCAGCACACATTGATGTAAAGTAGTAGTTATGTTTAAGTTCCATTCAGTCAGAGGTTTTGTAGCCATATGAATGGGAATTTTGTGTTTATTAGAATTCATTTCCTAATTTGTTAAGATGATCTTGAAGAATACACCTGTAATCCATGCTTATTAGTTATTGAAAGCACTGTTACTTCTAAAGGATTATGAAGATGATTTTGATGATTACGATGAAGACAAAAGTGAAGAAGGAGACACAGAAGACAAACTAAGAGAGATTCATTTTTCCAAAACATCAGAAATTGAAGAAATTCAAAGAGCGATCAATGCAGAAAATGATAGAATCTGTACTTCACTGCCACAGAAAATCCAAAAGGAAAAACGGGAACCAGTCATGGGTATGTGAGTAGGGACCAGTCTTTTTATATTAAACGCATGAGTAACCCATATAGCTTCTGAGTAAACAGGCCATTTCTTCCAGAAGTCTGCCAAAAGGCAGAAATCTGGTCTGTTAGATGAGTCACTGAGGTTTGTGGGTAAGTGCTGTGACTTCTCATATTGCTGAAGAATGATTCAGAGGCGTTGCTAATCATTGAAAATGTGAAGTATAAAAACGTACGGACTAACATTTAATATGGCTTATTTTGGGTAAGGGAAGGATGAGGAGGTCTGGATTTTGAAATGCGTTAGAACAGTTTGGGTCTTTGGTGACATTAATTGGCCTTCTTTTAATCAAGATTGTAGTCACTGCTCTGATAGGGAAGGAGTGAAAAAAGCTACACTGCTTACACGTGTAGCTTTGTATCACTTTTAAGATGCAGTCTTACATTTAGTTGATCTGACACCTCTGAGTCCCAGATCTTTTTATTTAGCAAGCTACACCTGTGGTTCCCCTTTACACTCTCTACTGTTGTGAAAGACAGCATAGCACTGTTGTGGGAAAGAATCTTAGAAAAGTTTTTACTCTGGTTATTACAGAGTATGGCAGAACTGAGATGGTCATAGAGGAATAGCATCGTGTTTCTTTGAGCCTTTATGGTATTGATAGATTCTCAGCTAAGTTTTTGTGGCAAATCAGCAACACTGAATTGCAGTATGGGTTTCTTTTTGTAGTAGATTAATGTAATTCTTAGTATTTTTCTATTAATATGCAATTGATAACAGAAATCTATTGAAGCTCCACATCTAATGAAGGGTATGGAATTTTAATATGTGATGTTTATAGATTACAAATTCTGAATTACAGAACTTACTGCATTCTTGTTAATTACACAATTCTTTATCTTTTATTTTTGGACAAAGTTCCAAAGTTTAGTTTTGGTTAAAATGGTTATTAATCATTCCAGTAAAAAATGTAGAAGTTTAAAACCCCTTTCACACTGCCTGGTAGAAAGTGCACTCTTCCTCTGAGGAAGCGAAGCATTATGAGTCCTGTCTGGAAGTTAAATATTTAGCTCATTTGGCTTCCACCTGGCCAGGGAAGAGAGTAAAAGTTAAGATGATATCAAATACTGAACTTAATACAGAGCTTAATTGTTGCTTTAAAAAAGAACAACAGTATTCAGTGTTTAGGTTATTCATCCAGTGGCATCGATTATGCTTCTGTTAATGGGTCTTCTGGTAGCTGTAGAGATGAATTCCTCTTTAGAGGTGTAGCATGCACCTGGTGTATTGCGTGTGAACTTAATATGACTTAAAATTGGTCATAGGTTGTCTTAGTGTATACAGGGTAAGAGAGGACCAGCTAATGAGAGAAGAAAGGAAGAGGCACTTTCTGCATCAGTCTCCTGAAGTGAAAATTACAGTGTTCACTTGCATTGATTGACTGGTAAAGGGCCATAGTAAGGGGAAAAGGCTGGCCAATTACTGAAGTTAAAAAGCTTATTATACCAACAGTGTGCTAGAGGTTGTGTAATATGCCATCTCGTAACTTTTTAGTAGCTTTGTGCTAATAAATCTATCACTTTTTATACTTTCTGCTTTATGTTTTAGTGCCATGTGAATTGTGACTTGTAAGACTGACAGCATTTTATAATATTACAGAAACAAAATACCCTCCTGCCAGAAACTCTTCTTGTGGAATATTCATGGATTTTGAAACAGCACATCGAAGACAAAGTAGCCAAAGTCTGGCTAGTAAGCAGAAGTAAGTGTGTTTGAAATAACCCACATCAGATGTCAACATGTAAAGTGTCTTTTGTTCAGTATATTTGAAATATCTGAAGTTTAGAAACTTGTGAGGTTAAGAGTCAAATAAAATTTTGTAACCTAAAAGTAATTAGTTCTTAAGAAGGCTTTGCTGTATGTCGTTTTACAATGGAAATTTACCTCTGTATCAGTTTGTGTAGCGTTTTATTACACAATGAGTTGCCAGCATTGTTGTTTCTCTGTGTAATTCTTCAGTCACTTAATTAGATACTGACTTACAGTACAAAAGAGCAAGGCTCAGGGCTCTGCTGAACTGTAATTTCTTGAAATATTCAAGATGCTGTATGGTACACACTGCTTCCAAAATAGCATATTCCCTTTTGGGGATAACATCAGTTGGTGTAAAAGCATGTTATTACTGATTTTAAAGTGATCTAGATTTGAGATTTCTAAGACAACTCTATGCTAAGAAACCACAACAGTGCTTATTTCTTGTGGAACGTGCCAGTAGCACCAGGATTTGTCTGCAGCACTGCATATCTCTCTAATTTGCTGTTAAATCAACTGGATACATACATCTAAGAACATTTGGTTTTATTGTTAATACTGGATTCTGTTGCTTTGCGGCTGCTCATCAGTGGCTAATTTTCACAGAAGGAAAATTTTATTGTCTAAGCTAACTCATCTTGCTTCAATTTGTATGCCCAAATTTCATGTGAGTTCACTGGCTAGACATTCTCAATATACAGTGGAGAGAGATTAGGAAATTCAGGTAGGCCTCTGTGTGAAGAATCATCTTCTGAATTATTTGTCACTCTCTCCTGATTATGGAAGGAATTTGAGCAAGCAGTTCAGATAAATAACTTCAGACAACTGAAGTCCAGTAAAATGAATCCCCCCATTGTTGTCTGATTCAGATGCCTTTCACACAAATGTATATAGCACCGCTCTGTAGAACCTATATAAATAGCTATGCATATAACTTTCTTTACACGCTTAAAATGTATATAGCCTGTGAAGATAACTGGCATTTTCTTGGAAGCAGGAAAGGTTTCTGAAATTTAATGCTATAATAATACGTTACTACCAATAGGTAGACTGACAGCATCCCATATATGAGCTGCAGAGCTTAGGACTTGTACGTGTAATGCTGAGGCTAGTTCATTTAATGTAAGAATTTTCTGAGTGTGTCATTGAAGATTTCTAACGAGGAAGCTATTTTCATGAGTTTGAATTAATTTGTCAGCAGTCTGTTCCCGCAGTGGTTCTGAAGAGGTGATGTATCAGGAAACAGAAGTAAAAATAATGTGGTTAAGAAAATGCAATAGATATGATATAGCAGCAGAAGGGAAATGTGAAAATTCCCCATATGCATAAAAAAATATCCAACAGAAAACACTGGAAGAGCAATTCCATCTTCTGTTACTGTAGCCTTTTCCTTTTTTAAAGACTATCTTAGTGAGAAGAAATTACAACTAAAACATACATCTGGAACACTGCTGAAGTATGTAATTGGTACAGGCCCATCACTGCATGAGTTGAATTTGTACTGTATATTAAGGAAATCTGAAAGTGAAAAAAGGAAAAAGACAACAAAAATGTTCCCATTGCCAAGCAATCTGTAATGTAGCATGAATGTGCAATTCAAGCAGTAAACTTTTGAAATGTAAATGTCTTAACAATCTTATGACATTGAAATGGATAGATTATTGTGTCCCTTGTGACAAAGACTGATTTTTCATTAGCCCTGTATCTGCACAAGTGAAGCAGTAGGATTTCACACAGATCAATGGATTTTTAAATAGGTGCTAATGCAGAAGAGCAAGTTACTTTTCTTGTGGAATGCAGCATGCTTGGTCTTAACTAATTTTGTGTTTCTCCTTTTAAAATGTATTCTAAAGAAAGCGGAGTGCAGAGCTTCTCCCACTAATTGATCTGGACTTCTCAGTTAGTTTTTCTTTATTGGATTTGCCTCCTGTAAATGAGTATGACATGTATATTAGGAACTATGGGAAAATGAACACTAAGCAGGTGAGTAACAAATGTTGTAATATTTTAATGCTGAAAATGTCTTTTCTTATTTTGGAAAGGAGTTTCCCCTGCAAAACAAAGTTATTAAAGCTAATAAGATAGCTCATTAATAAATTGTTACTTTTCATGTCTAGTCTTTTGTTACCATAAAGCAATAATATTGAAGCTTTTGGGCAAAATAGGCCATTTCCTTTCTGTGTTAGAGGAGATCTTTCTTCCTTCCCTGTTTTATAAAGGACTTTCTGTATGTTTTTGGCTCCCTGTCCCAGGCATTCTGGGTTTAGTGTATACACATAGTATGAAGTGTTCTGTATTTTTTTCAGTTGGTCAGATACTCTTGGGCAAAATGTGTATGGTTACACTGTGTTGATTAGATCTGAATTCAGGGACTGAAGAGATGGAGCATATCAATTTAAACATGAATACTGTTCAGTTATGTACTGTGTTGTCATTCTTAGCTGTGTTTCCCATATCACTTTGTCTTTATACTTTAGGCCTATGTTCAGTGTAATGAGGACAATCTTGACAGAGACATTCAGACTGAGGAGGTTGAGACATTGGAGAAATGGACACAGCATCCAGGAGAAAGTGCCCTTGTGTCTGGAGGTGAAAAATGTTTTAATGTTAGTCAGTTCTAGGTATACACACGTAATCTTTCTGTATTGAATTCTCCTAATGTCAGAACTTGTAGTGTGTTGATAGAAACCTGCTGTAGGCACTGTGAGCTCCCTGATGGAGAGAGTGGAGAATACGTGGAAGAAATAGTTTCTTCCTCCTGGATTGTTGGCAGTGGATATGACTCCCTAGTAGAACATGTTATTCAGTGCTGTAGTTGCTGCTGAAGAGAAGTTGATTCCTGCCTCTCTCCTTGTGTTTAAAACTTAGGTTGTTCTTATGGTTATCTTAATTGATTTCCTTTTGAGTCAAGCTTCACGTTTCTTTTTGTTGTTTTGTTGGGTTGTTTTTATTTTCCTAGGTCCCATAAATGGCCAGGAGATGTCAGCAAATGGAGCTCAAACACCCAAAATTGATTCACTAAGATTAGCCAATTTCCTTCGATCAGCAGGCCAGGTATGCTTACATACTTAATATCCTTTATGAGTTGTGTGCATGAATATACAATGTGGCAGATCACTCACTGTAATTCTTCTGTCTAATCTAAATAATTTACCTAAATAATACTTCCTATCAGTGAGATCCACCTCTCTGTAAAGGCACGGAACCAGATCTGTGCTAAGCTGTATTTGCAAAAGTATAAAATTAACATGAGAGTTTGTAAAGGTTTATTAAATTCATCTGCTTTTTGAAGCTAACAATAGGAAAACTGAAAGATAAGATGACCCTTTTACTTCTATAAATGTAATTATGTTTGAAAGGTGATTGCTGTTTTGCTAGAGGAAGATCAAGCTGCAGCACAACCCAGATGGAAACTAAGATCTCAACAAACCAGTCTGTCTATTAGTGATAGCTGTTTCCAGTTAAATACTAACCAACCGTTCCTCCATGGTAAGGGAACTTTATTCTACACTTCAAAGTATACAGTTTGAACTCTTCCTTCTGCCAAATACCATGCTGCTCATCATAACTGAGGTACAAACAGCACATAGCAGGATATATATGATGTAATGCTAACTTTTCTTTAGTTGTTCTCACCTTGCTGTACCTCGGTACAGAATGGCTTCACATGGGTTACATCCTAGCTGCTGCGGAACCAAAAGCATAGCCATGATTAGCATGATGTCATGGTGTCCTGGTTGTATCTTCTTGCATCTGTTGTGAAGAGCCATCTCACAAGGTGTCATTTCATGTAGGCTCTTTAGACTGAACATAGGGCCAAAGTTATAAATAAAGCAGAGTCGTTGAATGGGGAAAATATAGCCTGATATATTTGAAGTGTGCTGTATCTTCCCCACATAAACTGTAAAAGTTCAAATGAAAAGAGAAATGAAAAACAAAATACCTAGAATTGTGTGAGGAAGACCTGTTATAACCCAAAAATGTATGTATCCTAACATGAGCATGTGAGATGAAACAGAAGCCTGGCCTGTGCTGTTTCCTGTTTGAGACTCAGCTTAATTTTCAGTGTATGTACTGACATCAGGTCAGACTCTTTCACTGGCTTGCTTATGCCCAGAATAATCATACTGTTAATTTCCTAAATCTGTTCCTTTTTGCTTTCTATTTCCTTCTCTTGGATTCCTTCTCTGATCCCTCCGTTTTTCTTGAGTAGCATTAAAAGCAATCCACTCTTAACAGAAATATTCTTCATAATTATGTGTTAGCTTATTTAGCTGTTGTTATGGCAGCTAAGTAAGATTTTTCATCTCCAGTGATTTTTTTCCTTTCTTTCTTTTCTTTCTCAATTTTTTTTTTCCCAATGTTTTAGACCGGAAAATATCCTCCCTTTATGTCTCCCAAGTTCAGAGGCAGGCACTGCTTTCTGTTCATGGATTACCTGAAAAAGCAGGTGTTGCTTTACTGAACAGAAAGAGCATCATATGTGTTTGGAACATCTGGCAGCCCTCCAGTCCTCAGAAAGTTTTAATATGTGACTCTGAGGTATGTTTTAGTAACGTTGTATAGTTGAATAGATGACACTATTGTGTATATTCTGTGTTGCTGGTTTTTTTGTGTTTTTTTTTGTCTGGTTGCAAGATACACCATCTTCTAAAAAAAAACAGATTTGAGCCTAGCGAGCAAGCAGTGTTCTATTTAATACTAGAATTTAGTGATGATCTTTGTTTTGCTGTTGCTTCTGTAATGTTGGCTCCATTTAATGGTTTAAAGATGAGCACAAGTAGAACGGCGGGATCAGATGCCAGGACATCTCTTTACTCCTCTCTGTGAAACAGCTGAATTACTTCCTTGGGCTTTGTGGCAGGGCCTGCAGATTACACAACTATCTTGACAAGTGAGAGCCTACTAAAAGTTTTGTGTCCTACTTTTAAATAAATTGTCCTTCTGCAGCACACACCTGTAATCTGTCTTTTCTGGATTTACGTGCCCAATAGGAACATATTTCAGGCTTATCAAAACATTGATCTTTTTCATTATATCAATGATGTATATTTTTCCTACTTAACAGGTCTTATGTTGCTGCTTTAGTCCCAGTAAAACAACGTTAGTTTTTGCTGGAACAGTAGATGGTTCATTGTTGGTGTGGGATCTTCGAGAAGACACAAGAATGCACCCTCATCTCACATTCACTGAAACTGATTGGACATTTAGGGTTCCAACATTTTCCACTGGTTAGTATAAATGTACTTTATGTACTATTTATGTTTATATGTACTATTTATATTTATAAATGTATAAATTAGTCACTCTGTGGGCAGTGAAACAATTCCACTACAAATTCTGCTAACGCTGTTTCTCAGTAGTCTTGTTTAGCCACTGCAGAGGTTTAGTTTATTGAGGTGGTAGCCTGATCTTTTGAAGTCCCTACTGGAGGAGCACAGCAACAAATAAGAGCACTGTAGCCATTTCTTCCATTATTTAGAAATAGCTTAACTTAGTGTTACTGACATACTGGAAAGCTAGAAGACAGTTTACTTTCCAGAAGTGTTTGTGGGTGATCTTTCATCCTTTGACATTTTCTTTTCATTGTGTTTTTCCATTTTTCTACACCTCTGATCATTTAGTGTAGGATCAAATAATGCAGGTTTTTGTAAGCTTCTTTATATTCCATAGGTGACAAATTCAGAAGCTACGGAAGTTTATTATGGTATATGAATAACATACTTGTAGACCCAATCCTAATTAACTAACTCTGCATTTGAATTGGTGCATAAGATCCTCACAGTGTTGAAGTAGACATGAATTGGTTGTTGATAGGCTTTTAGTTTCTCTTAGTAGAATGAGGCCGTTTGGACTCACATTGCACAGTGGGCTGGTAGTCAAACACGTGGTGAACTGTTCATTTAAGGAGAGCTGCTGTCAATTAAATAATACTTTGGAAAAGCCATTTTCTTTCCATTTTGTCTTTCCTATTTTGTAAGCAGTGATTTATGTTTTCCTCTGTTGCTTATGGAGGTTGAAATTAACGTAATTCTCTTCGTGGTGGCTCCGAAACAGAAGATTTTAATTAAATGCAACATAAATGCTGCAACAGTAATTTGGAAAATTAGAGGTGAAAACAAATGATGAAGCATTGATTTATCTAACAGTGTTTTGTTAATTTAGAAAACTGCAGTATTCTATTTTTACTTTCTAAAAGTAACTTCTGAAGACTTTTTAAAAGTAACTCACTATGGAGTTCATTATTTGGCCATATCTTTGTAATCATCTTTCTGCTATAAGCTAAAAAGTGGTTACAGTTTTGTTGTTTTTGTTGAAAATAGTGTCGTGTTTACTTTGAATTATTCTTATTTACAGATGGTATTCTAAATTCAGTCAACCACACCTCTCCTGTACTAGCAGTGGAACCTGTCTCAACTCCTCTCTACGCTGAGCAGAATTATGGGCTCGCGAGCCTCTCTCATCAGGAGGGTATGTAAACTGCTCTGCAGAGAATCAGTACATCTGATCTTTAGGTATCCAGTAAAATAAAAATGTCCTAGACACATTCTAGGGTTTTTTAAATTGCATTCTGCCTTCTAAGTTCTTTTTAGTATCAATTACATACAACATTCACATTTATTTTCTGTTCTGACTTGTGTTCATTCAGTGCAGTTTCACATCAGATGAGAGTGCTTGCTTGCAATAATGTCTATTTTCAAGACAGTATTTTGCTATTCCACAACAAATGTTATCACTCAAAAACTGTCTTTAGGGAAGTTTTGATCCTTCTGTAATGTCCAGAAATTCGTGTCCGTACCAATAGAGCAACGTGTTCATATCTGACAGCTCTTAAAATGTGTGACTGTAATTGGTGCTTCTTCCTGAGCCTTTTGCCTAAACGACCAGCCTTCATAAAGAAACTTTTACCCTCATGTCCCCAAATCCTCAGGCAGTGCGATAGAGGAGACGTTATTAATTCCATTGCAAGAATACAAAAGGTTCAGAGAATGCATTAATCCAGGAAACGTTTAAAATCCTTTGATATCATTTAGGATGGAGGTGAATGTATGGATATGAATTGTCACTGTTCTTCCATAGAAATGTCAGGCCCTCCGTTTCAGATAGCTTCAATGGATGAAAATGGAATCCTCAATACGTGGGTGAGTAGTTTGTATATGAAAAGGTAGCATATAACATCAGAATAATTAAAAAACAGCACTGCAAATTCTGCATTTCTGATGAGAATTTCCTCTCTCCAAAATACAGCAGTGCTAGCCATTCTGTTGGAATCCCACTCAGCATGTTTGACCTGACTCCCTAATGCTAGGCAAAACTATTAACAGGAACATCACAGAACATGCAGTGGGTAGTTCTACTTCATAGGAATGTGTTCAGTTATTTCTGTCAGTTGAACAATGGACCGTGGCCCTCATTCATACACATACTTTATTTTGTTTGAATCACAGTGGTTTCAGGGAGTGTACTGAATGTGTGGGAGAAGTCATGTTTGTAATTCATATGAAATAAATGTTGAAGAGGCAAAATGTAGAAATCTGTGGATAAGATTATCCTGCTGGGTTTTTTTGTTCCCAGCTAAAGCAACATGGTGCTAGCTACCATTCTAAGTAAGTACAGGAAGAGATTTCCCATTTTCTGCCTTCCATTAGGGAATTTCTGGTGGACATGTGAAACTATTTTTAGCATTGCAAACATTGACAGGGAGTAGAGAGTCTACCTGTAATCACTGTAAGGTTAGACTTTACTGTTTAGATGGGCATGTCATATTATTACAACCATTAAAAAATGTTAAGGTCTGGTAAATATTCATTTTTTAATGTTGAATATTGACTTTTCAGGTAGTTGTAGAGTTACAGAAAGCGGATTTAGCTGGTTCACAAACTGATTTGGGTAAGTACTGTATATTAGAGACAAAGTAGAGATAAAGCTTTTGAGATTGTGAAGTTACTGAGGAGGAAGAATGGTCTGTGGTGACAGCAAATGATCTAGGAGAAGGCAACGTTGTTGACAAAAAGATTCATTCTGAATAGGGCATAGCTTTGCTATTTTGGGTTGTATGTTAGGAATCAGGAGCCTTAGCTTCACTACTGTCTGAATCCCTTCTGCTAATTCTGGGCTGCTGATTGCCACCACAGACGAGAACATTTCTTATAACATCAAAGACTGTTTGTGTGTCCTCAACTACTTTTCTTGAAGAAATAAGAGATTTTGTGCCATTCTTTGTCTTTCTTCAGTTTCAACCAACTTTGTTATACTGCTTTTGTTGTTACCTGTATCTCCATTTCAGAAATTCTGCTGGAAGTTCTCTTTTTGGTGAGGTATTTAATTCAGTGTGAGAAAGGAGATTCTGTAAAAGGAAAAGGAAAAAGTCCTTACTGAGTTACCAAATAAATATTTTGTTCTTGGAAAAAATGGGGACTCACGTATTTACCTGTCTAAAAAACGGCTGTGATTAAAATTCTGGTCCAGTTTTAAGCATATGTAAGCAGTAAAGCATTGCTGACTGCAGTTATTGATCAGTTTGGTTTTATAATTTCCTGTGCCTTACCTGGCTACGTTAAGTTTCTAACACTGGGTATTTCTGTCTGAAGAAAGGTACGTTTTAAAGCTATGGTGATGGGCTGAACACAACTTTAACCCTGCTGGCATTCAGTTTCTTTTCATTTGCATAAACTTTTTGAGTTTGGAGAATTTTGGTCATCACTAACAAGTAACATGGGATAATTTCTTGTAACCATTCTTACTGTCTTATTACTGTAATTAGTTGCAAGGGATCCAAGTCAAAGGTTAGAACTCTTTAGATTTTAATTCGGAAATAAATTGTTGTAAATGATGTAAAATTCTTACATGTTAACATATTAGAAACTGCATCTACAATAAACAGTTTTATTGTGAAGTATCCTTTTATTTAATAGCTTCAGTTTTATTTTGATGCACTTTCTTAATGCAAAGTGCATGAATCAGTCTAAGTAATTCATTTCTTTAATTTTAGGCTTAATTCCTGGAGGGAAAGTGAAGTTAGTACATAGCTCTACCATGGAATTGAATAGCAGGTAAGAAAATGGGGGCATTTGGGTTTTACATATGCATCTCACAGAGCTAATTTTTCCTATACTTTGTTGAATTACTGTTACACAAGGGATATTTCACAACATTTACAGTATTTCTTACTTCTTTTGATGCATAGATTTCCTAGAGCTATCCGTGCACGTTTGGATCAAGAATTTCTGTAATGTACATGCATAGCTTTAGGGGAAAACTTTCATATGCTCATGTCATCTTTTACCTTTCTGTTTTTCCCAGTCTTTTCCCAAAGGATGTGCGCCTGAGAATGCCCCAAACACTGACAGTTAAATTTCTGCCATCTGATCCAAATCATTTCATAGTTGGAACAAACATTGTGAGTAATGTGCTAACATTCACGTCGTTGTCATTTTGGGGTTTGAGTGTGGACCCATTTACTTGGATTTTTATCACTAGGCTGTATATAAAATTTGTAATTTGAGAATATTGTCAAAATATGGTTACTTTTGCTAACTATTAATAACCTTTAAAGGTAGCTGTTCTGTGAAGTAAAAATATAAATGTAAACTTCTGAATTACTAATATTATCTTGTAAAAATGATAATGCAAGTAATTTTTGCTTTGTTTTGTTTTTGTAGGGTCTGGTAGGCCACGGAACAAGACATGATTTAAAAGTTCTTCCAAAGCTATTCAGACCCCAGGAGAGTGGGATGAGATCAATAAGCATCAATGCAATTGATTTCTTCCCTTTTGGAAAGTCACTCTTTTTGGTATGAAAACATTTTTATTTAGTGCAAGTTTATTTTTAATTAGGTATCGAGGGAAATTTTCCAGTGTGACAAATTGAACTGGATGTGTTCATTGCTTTACTTTGCTAATTCCAACTGCAAAGAAAGGTGTCAAACAAATATTGTGTCACGACGTTGTAACTTCGCTTGTGTACAGGATGGAGCATCTGGGGCTCACAGAAACAAATGTCAATCTCATGGATGCATTTGGCTTTCTAACTTATTCTCACGTTACTGAAATTCAGCATTACTAGCAGGTCTTTTGCAGTGATGAAGCTTAAGCTGTTTCTTACTCTTATTTGTATGTATTTCAGTAACGTAATCATTTGGGAAATAAGATACCTGTGAAAGAAATGTCTGTGGAGCATCTGTGGGCATTCCTTGCCGTACTTTCCACTTCATGGCTTTGCAGCTGGCCTGCTGACAACCCCTTTCTCTTGGGGTATGCCTGGCAGCAAATGCTTCCTGCATGTGGTCAGGTGTCTTCAAACCTGGCTCTGCAGTTCCTATTGACACATAGTATTTTACTCATCTCCCTTGTGATAGTTTATTCAGTGTAAATTGACTCTAGCTCCATATCTACTTTCTATCTACTTATCCCTGCATATATTTGTACTTGATCCTCTCTTAAATAATGCATATTGCTAAAAATGCTATGATTTACGTGACTTCATTGGGATTGCTTGAGGCATGAAATGAAAGTCTTTGGCTACAGTGTACGTATCTTGTGTCACTGTGTGCAGTCTCAGAGCTTTCCTGTACCTCTGTGGAAGTTTTTTCCTTTTTCACAAGTGAATGTATTTAGAGTGATACTGATCTAGAGTTTGTATTTGAAGAATCCTTTTGACTGTGAGTAGAATTTGCAGAGTCATCTTTAAAAGTCATTGTGATTTGAAAATCCTAGAGTCTTCCTAAAGTGATGAAGGCCACAGTATAACAAAATGCCTGGAATCAGTGATATCTGCCTGCCTTTGGATTTTGCTGCTCGTTATGAATCGGTTTAATATCATTATACTGTTAAGCACAGTCTGTTGTACTGAAAACTGTTCCTGGTTTTACGGTTTATCCGTGTCACAAAGTAGCCTTCTGAATTGGTCTCAAGGCTCAGACCTCGCCCTGGGTCAGACTACTGTCAGGTTGTGCTGATCATAGCATTAGTGAAATTGATAGTTTGAGAACTTTTTTAAATGGGAAATTGGAGCTTCATCCCAAGATCAGTGGACTTGATTACTATACTCAGTGCATACTTACTGCTATCGAACTCAAGGTCACATTAAAAGTTAAAATCTGGATAGTCTATACAGTGAAATATGATAGATTCGTGCCACCCAATTCAGATAGCTAATCTTATTTATACACCTGGAATTGATGTGATTTTTAACCTGCTTGTTTTCTTCTTTCTGACTATGGTATAGGTTGGCTGTTCAGATGGAAGCATCAGATTACACCAAATGACATCAGAGTATCCCCTCATGCAGTGGAATGACAGCACAAATGGCCAGCCAGTTATTGCCCTGCAGTGGGCATTAACCAGACCCGCTGTGTTTTTCGTCCTTGATGCATCATCTAATATTTACATCTGGGATCTTCTGGAAAATGATTTGTTTCCTGTGGCGAAGCAAACTGTTCCATCAGAGAAGTAAGTACATTGCAGTACTCTATTTTTACCAGAATATTAATATTCTTATGATCTGCATTTTGTTTAGAGTTTGGGTGGAGATTTCTTTGCTGAACATTAAATCTTCATTACAATTTGATTTTCTAATTGTATTTTTAAACTTCTTGAAATTTAGAAAGAGAAACTGCATCCAGTGTAATTTTAGCCTGTACTTATTTACATATTATTTTATACAGTCTGACAAAGGAGTAATGGTAGGATAAATCAAAACCAGAAATGATGTTATCACCGGGACAGCTGTTTTTCTGTATGTGGAAGAGTTGCTGTTTACATGTGGAGGAAAATGTTACATCCACTGAAATCAGTGGATGCTTGAGGACAAAGATAATTTTCTGAATCAGGATCAGCCCCAAAAATACACAAGATATGTTGGAGGATATTTTGGATTCCTGTATACATTCAGTTATTCAATATAAAGATACATATTGTGCTTACTGGCACAAACAATAATATTTTTGGCTAGCATACATTCACCAAGACTAAAACCAGGGCCGTCTCACAGTGCTATTCCTGTAGTGAGTTTGCACTCTCAGGATAAGTAGGTATCCTGCAGATTGATCCATAATCAGTTCAATTTAGCCTTTCTGAATTACAGTCTTGAGGATTCTCTTTCTTCCCTGCTGGGAACACTCCTGGGAGAATCTCTCTTCCTTAGGCTTAAGTTATTTTGGTGAATATCCTTCTAACTAAAGGTTTTCCTTATTATTTTTCTAGCTATAGATAGCAAAGTGCTGCTAATTTGGGAAGAAGTAAATGTATTTTTTTAAGTAGTTTTACTCTATGGTTTGGAAAATACCACTAAAAGTATCCAGTTCATTTTTGCAAGCTTGAAATAATTTTAAGTTACGATTAGAAGCTGATAATGGAATCTGTGAACAGGGGAACAATTTCCTCTTACGTTTATGTTGAGTGATTGCTTCTGGTGGAAGGCTAGAGAACATTCTGGGACTTGAAATAGGGAGGAATATTACACCATGATAATGAGAAGATACCGGGAATCATTTAGATAAATGTAAGTAACTTGCTAAAGCATTCTGTCTCAATTAACCATACCACCCTCTTCCCCCCCTTTGATCTCAGTGTCACAACTATGGCTCTGCTTGGAGAACCAGAAAAAACAAATGGACTGATGGGAATTGTGCTGGCCAACAACTCTGGAGAGATAGACATTCACTGTGTGAAGAAGAAGTGGGCATTACCTCAGCCTGAGGAATCTGAAAAACTAAACTGGATTCTGTTGCGGTCTTGTTAGAAGCAGAGAACAGTTTGGTGCAAAATATTTATGATTTTTGATTGCATCAAAAAGATTTGTAGCATAATTTTGTATATTACTTGTATATATTTTAAATAAAATCCGTGCATTATTTTAGTTGAAAATATATATTTTATCCTAAAAATGACAGAATCGAATTCTGCTTATCATACTAAAAAGATGATCTGCATTTCTGTGTTGAAAGAATTCTAGATTGGTATATTTTCCAAAAACTCTTAAAATACATTCCTGTAAATTACACTGCTGGTTTTCTTTATTCCATTCAGAAGTGAATGATTGCAATCCTTTGTCTGGCAAACATAAGATTTTGCCTCTGTGTAAACAACCTGAATACACTGCAGCTTTTATCTCTGGTCTTTTACACGCTAATGCTTGGTAAAGCTTCTTGTTGCCTACCTGAGAACATCATGCAAACAAATTCACACTGCGCAATGCATTGCTGCTGATTTCATCACAGAACCTTTCCAAAAGGAATACCTGGAGGCTGAAGTTGTCCTGATGCACACACAGAATCAAGCACTGGAGTTGATGTGCTTGGGACATTTACTGAAATTCTAAATCCTTTGGGATTTCCAATGTAAACTAACCTGTTTAATCCCGTAAATCATTTTGGAAGCTCTTGTAGTGAGGAAGAGGGGAGTTTTCTGTAACATTCTACTTTTTTTATGCTGTTGGTAAAGTTTGGAGCAAAATCACCCACGGAAAATGTCTTCAATTTTTGTAGCCTTTCCAACTTCTCATTTAAAGATTGTGAAGGAAAACGTGGTTATACAGAGCAGAGATTTGGGAAAGAAAAAGGCAATTGAAAAATAATGTGTTCTGAACATAGTGGATGTACATTTAAGCAATGTGCTTTGTCTTCTAAAATAGACTGAAATAATTTGTAAATTTTAATTAATTCATTGCAAACTTTTTTTTCTATATAAACTGTTCCTTAAATTGAGCAAACTCAGAGTGGCCACATGATGGTGCCAAGCCACTGCAGTAAGAGATGAGTGCCTTATATAATCAACAGTATACCACTCTGTGACTGAACTTCTATTATTTTGCACATTCCCTTCTCCTCCAAAACAGTATAGAATCATGGGATCACCAAGGTTGGAAAGACCTCTGAGATCATCCAGTCCAACCATCCACCTATCACCACTATTTCCCACTAAACCATGCTCCTCAGTACAACATCTTTCTTTCAATACAACGTTTCTTGATCACCTCCAGGGATGGTGACTCCACCACCTCCCTGGGCAGCCCGTTCCAGTGCCTGACTACTGTCAGAGAAGAGCTGCAATCCAGAGCCTGAAGAAGTACAGGTGTGATGTATAATATAGTTCAGAGATCTGTGGTCAGCCATAGATTTTATAACGGGCATGAACAAGAGTGACGACTCATCTTCATTGTGGGGGTTTCTACAGCAATGCACTCCTCATGCAGGAGAATCTCAGCAGTGGTTGCTTTGCTTTTCTTCTTTCCAGTACCACACTGAAGCAAGTAACCTCAACAACTGTACTGTGAAAGCTGCGGTGGTCTCAGTTTTAGGTGGGGTGCTTCCAAAGGGAAGGTGTGCAGTGTGTGTGTGGATCAATGTCACTAAAAGTTAAATTAGAAAACCTGTAGTAATTTGGGCACAGAGCAAACAACAGATACTATTTGGAGGAAGGTGTAGCATGGCTACTGAGACTCAGAATTAAAAGAAGGAGAACTAAATCTCTTCTTCTCACACCCATGTGGATGGAACCACTGCCCTCTCCCCACCCCCAACTTTAGGTCAAAATAAAGCACTGAAATTATACTGGTCTAAAAGAAAGCTGTTGCTTAGTTTCATTTCATCGCTTTGAGGGCTTATCATTCTGAATTTTCTTATTGCAGAGTTTATGTGGAAAACAACGGCTTGTTTTTTTGTTTTAGACTGTATATGGTTCTTATTTTCTTTTTCCCCTGATAAGTAAAGGCAGAACCAATGGCTGCCTTCACTCAGAAGGATCTATCACAACCTCTGAGCAGCTGTGAACGGGTACCGCTGAATTCAAAGATCCAGATATTTCAGGCCAGTTGTGCTTGTGCTGCCCGGAGAGCTGAGTGGGTTAGTTCCCACACTGAGCCCATGTTTCTTGCCTGGAAGACCAGTTCTCTCCCTTGAATTTCAAACTAATGTTAATAACATAACCGTATTCTGTGCTGACGACTTCTCTTATGAGAGGGTGAGGAAAATATATTGTAGCTTCTCCTTTTTTGCCTATTTATTTCCTCCTGGATAAATGCAGACCATTGGAGTGACACGTAACCTAGTAATTGGGCACATTAATGTAAGCATTTTTGAACACGAATCGTAATGCATGGGAAGTATTCCATGCATAAGGACTTCTTGTAAAATTGTTTCAAGCAAAACAGTACTTAGTTTTCCATCAACCACTTCTAATGATTGTGAAGTTAATATTGCTGACATAAAGTATTGGATTTTTCTTATGTCTCAGAAGCAAGCAAAATTGCAGTTAATTAGAAATGAAAAGCTGTAGATGAAAGAAGCCCACTGTTAATTCCTAAGTGTTTTCATGTCCATAGCGTTTTTCTTGGCAGTTTTGATGTATGTACGTATGCAAACACGTTCTACTGGATGATCTTTATTTAGGAGGTAACTGCTGCTATTGTGAGACATTAAAAATAGTCTCAAGAATAAATACATGTATTTCACCTTGGGCAATTTTGGAATACGTATTTTTCACAGAATCAACTGTGGTTAAAATTCACTGACTCATACAATAGAAACTTAACACTCAAGTGATATAAAGGCTAAATCACTGTCCACTCGTATTAGTAACTATTATAAAGAATCACCTCTAGATCATAAGCCAGCAAATCCTGGCAGCAAAGCTGAAATATTTTAAATATGCAAAATGCCAAAAAGTTTTGGACAAAGTTCTGCTTTTATTTTCTGCTTTATGAGCATGCTTTGAAAGCTTTTTCTATTTAGAACATAAATATTAATAGTGTTTTTATTGCATTTTGTCATCTCACAGATGGGAAAATTAAGTTTTCAGTAGCTAAATAAGTTAACAGGAACAGAATTCTTGAATCAGATGGCTCATCTCTTACAACTGTTTTAAAATGCTATTATTAATCTGTCAGCCTATATTTGCTGTCGAGATTGGGAGAACAGGAATAGCATGACTCTTCTTTTGTACCAGAATATTTATTTTTAATTGCACTGAATGTGACCATCCTACCAAATACAATTTTGCTTTAATTAATCATAGCTGTCATTTAGCTAGGATGTGAAAGGCACAGGAGCACTGTAGCTTCCATAGCAAAGGCGAGATGCTGAAATAGCAGAAGAATATGTATAGCAGAACATAGCTAAATCATAAATCTATTCCTTTTACAGGCAGATGGTTATTTTTTTCCCTGAAGGAGTTGGAAAGTAAATCTACATTTGTTCTACGTGTTGAAATTTGCTGGAATAAAGCAGGCAAATACTAAAGTTTCATTGAATTACTCAGACTGTTGGAACTGGCCTATCTGTAGATCTGATTCACATGGCCAGGAAGTGAGCAGAATTTGGCCATCAGTGGCACACAAACCAGGAAAAGTTATGAAGATACTGGAACAGGAAGACAGCTAATGAGCTGTATTTTCGTTGCTGGCTTAATTTCCCATCAGGTTTATCAGGACTCTATTTATAGACAAGTGCTTGTCCATGCATTTCTAAGTCTGTGAGGTCATTGTAAGGAAGAAAGTATTTCCATTTACAGCTGCCCATGAAGAAAAATCAGCTAACTAACTTCTCTTTAGTGATTCCTAAATTTTTTAAAAACTGTATTGATATAAAATCTTTTACTCTAATTCCTGAAGTAGGCCTCTTTGTGCCTCATTGAAACCAGTTTAGAAGGGCTTACCTCTTGATGTTACAGTGGTGGGTTTGGTTAGATGGTTTGGATTGGAAGGGACCTTTAAGATCGTGTAGTTCCAACCCCCTGCTATAGGCAGGGACACCTCCCACTAGATCAGGTTGCTCACAGCCCCATCCACCCTGGCACCAAGTCCCTCTGCATGACTTGATCATTTCTCGTGTATCGTTCTGGACTCTTCCAGGAGTGGCTGAGACATCAGTTAAATTAAGGGCAGTGCTTAATTGTCCCTCGGGCGTTGTCTGAGCTCACAGTCACCTGGGGGTCATCCCTTACACCAACCTGTGGCTCAAACACTCTGAGGTCTTCAATAGTGGTGATCTGCACATTGTGACTGCTGGGAGAAAAGGAAGAGAGGACACAAGACATCATATATTTAATGATTGCAAGGCCTATCATTAGAAACAAAAATCCCAGATGTTGCAATACAACTGCAAATACCACCCGGATTCATGAGTTTTTGCAAAACGCTTAACTAATCCGTCAGTGCATTCAGTGATGCTGTTAGCTTGAGGATAATGGAGAGCGTGGAATACCCACTGAATCCGTTCCTCCTTGGCCCAAGAAGAAGCCCCTTGTAGCTGTAAAGTGTGAGCCACTGATGCTTTAAATTTCCTCTCGAAGGCGAAGTATGCTGAACCATCTTGAGATCTCTTTCTGTATTTTCCCCAGTGGCTGCTGTAAAGCCAGTGGCCATGGTGAGACCAGATACATGTTGCGGTGGGAGTGAAGTTATAGTTTTCCACCTGACGCTTTAAACGGACTGATATAATTCATCTGCCAGGACTGCCACAATATTTCCTTATTCCAAATATGCAGGAGAGGCACTTTACTTGGATGGTCTGTGCTAAGTCATAAATGACCTTGTGAACAGGCTTTTTATCCCTGCTGGGCAGACACACAGCGTTATCTATCGGTCAATTTGTACTTCTGGAAAAGGGGAGTTTGGGAGCCTGGGCCTGAGCAAGGCTGTCCTGTAGTCAGGTCTTCCTCTCCTCCCTCCATCCTTTAGGAGTTCGTTTGTTGTTAAGGTGATGGTCTTGTCATGCAAGTGTTTGAGCTGATTCCAGGCATAACACAGATAGGAGCTTCTTGTCGTTCAGCTATGCGGGGAAAGTCCTCTTTACAAAGGGAAATAAAAACACGTTGTTACTGTCTGAGCTTCATAAATTGCAGTGTGCTTTGCTGTGCTTCCAGTTGTTAAAACGGAAGCAAAGCTCACTTAAAACAATGGTTATGTCCCAGAGGATTTCACAAGTGGAAATCAGAAATCAACACACCAAAGCATGACAAAGGCAGTGATATCAAAGACGGAAATCACACCCTCAATTGCAGTTTGCAAAAGCTTACCATGAAGTGGCAAATGATTACATATATTTAAAAAAAAACCTCTTTTTTTCTTTTTTACTTCTTTAGATGCTATCTGTAGATGGCATCCATGGCAGCCATGACCAGCAAATTGTTTAAGAAGTCAGCAAATGCTGACTCCTTCCTTGCAGTGTTTTCCACAACCTTTCTCTATGAATGCTGTGATTTACCCAGGTTCTCCTTTTTGTGCTCTGCAGCCACTGGTAACAGTCTCACTATGAAGGTGATGAAATTATATTGATTAATGGGATCAGTTTGGGCTGTTTCAAGTGTTTCAATCGATCACTGGTAGTGGGAGCTGGGGGTTTGACTTCTACAGCAGACGCTGCATTGGCAGTAGTAAAGCAGTCTCTGTGTCTGACTATGTCCAGTAATGAAGCGGTCCACATTAAAAGATTTTTTTATATACTTCATAGACTGAATTAAAGCCAGCGGAAACCAATGGAGATGTTTCTGTGCAAAATTTGTTTGTCCTCTAAAGACTGTGAGAAGATTTGGAAAGTAAATTTCTCCCAGCAGATCTTTATTTTTTCCTGTTTTCATATACTTGTGTTTGTAGGCACTGATCACCCCTCACCTCCAGACACACGCTCTTCTCTCTGTTTGCTTTCAGAATCTATATTGTTTTCTCCAGTATAGTCAACACTATTATGGTTTGATGTCAGCTAATGGACACTTCAGAGAGGTAAAAGTGTTCAATCTCTGTTCAGTAGTTTAAGGTGGAAAAGTTGCTCTGAACAAGTGTTGAAGAAAATAGTTTGTAAATCCAGTAAGATGCTCTGAGTGAATTGAGCTGCACAAAAAGAAAATCATGGTGTGTGAGGTCAGTCTCTACCTGCTCACAGTAACCAGAGCTGGGCACCCTGCCTCACTCCTGCGGTGCCAGCTCTGTACCCTGCAAGAATCCTGGAGTATGGTTCTTCAGTGACAGTGATGGCCTTCAATTTGAGTGCAAGGAAACCTGATTTTTGTCTTCAATGGGTTATTGACAGTGCCACATACAGATCAATAAATTACTAATATATCTCTTTTTTGCAAGGGTGGGCTATGCCAAACACTGTGAACAATCACATACCCATGTTATTGAGGAAGCATAAAGAGGCCTGCTGCTCTAAACTATCTGAATTCGGTTCCCATCCTCTAAGCATTTTCCGTGTTACAAGGAGCACTGGGAGCACAGGCAGGAGGATGTTACCCACAGCTGCTCCTGCCTGGCTGCCCTTCAGCAGGACCTTGGCACGCCTGAGCACTCACAGCAAGATAAGGACAGCTCAGAGCATCCTGCTTTCCATCAGATCCACTTTGGGATGACAAGGGAACATGCAAAACGCAGATTTAATGGTGTCTTGTCCTCTGCGGTGGTGCTAATCCAGGCGCTCCAGGAGTTGTGTTGTATACACATTTTCCATTTGTAATCAAAAACATTTTCTTCTCAAAATGCAGTTTAGCAATCTCAGTAGCTGAGTGTAATGTGGTCCTGAGTTAAGCTGGCTTTTGGCAGACATGAGGGCATCAGACCAGGCTTAGGGAGGTATTCTGGAGTAGGATTTGTCAGTGATATTGATGGGCTTCGTTCTGAGTGCAAAGAAATCTGAATTTTTGTCTTCATGCAGGTTACTGACAGTGTTACATACAGACCAATAAATTACAGATACTTGTACACAGAAAAATCTGCTGGTTTTTGTTTTTTTTTTTTTTTCCATGGATATACTTTAAACTTTTTGACACTGTACCTTTAAACTGAATTTCAGCTCCAAATAATTTATAACCTATTATAAACTAAAGAGGCCTAAGTGCTCTGCTTTCATTTTACACTAGTGCAACCCAATTGAAAATGGTGATGCTATTCTAGTAAGAGCAGAAATAAAGTAATCTTGTAATAGCCCATAGTACCCATTGACATTTATAGCATGATTATTTTGATTATTTTTCACCTTTAGTTGAACCCTTGCTTCTATTGGATTCATTACATTCTGTAATATATGTGTTGCCTTTTCCCCTAGATGTCAAGTAGTTTTTGCTCTTGGATTTTGAAATATAATGACCTCATTGGAAACTAATCCCTTACACAGGTCAGAAAACCTGTTGCTGGTGAATAGGTTTAATACAACAAATGAAGAACAGTTTGGATACATTATTAACTTTCTAACGCAAGGTAGCCACAGGGTATTTTTAAGAGGCCTTTTCTCCTAGCCAGGCGTTCTGCTCCACCAGCTGACAGTTCCACTGCTATTTCTTTTTCATGGTGCCTGTCTTGTGACCAGGCAAAACCATTCAACTACCCTAAGCCACAGTTGCTGTTGCACACTGGGGGTTTCATAGCCTGCCTCCAACTCAAAACTGCAGTGTTTTTTCTCCCTGTTAGAGAAAAAAGAAATAACACAGCAGCTGGTTTGACGTACTTTACAGGCCACGTTTTAATCCATGTGGATCTTCTTGGAGACAGAAGAACGTGTGCTGTTTAGAGACACAGGCGTGTTCTTCAAGAATCGTGCAGAAAGCACAGTCCATAATCAGGTATTTGTATCATCATTAAAGAGCAGCGTCAAACAATGAACCCTTGCACTGAGCGACATAAAGACTGAAATTATGATGACTACTCTCAGTACAGCAAATGTTTTATGCCGTACCTTAAGATCAAAGAATTAAGAGAAAAATTTATTTAACTTTCCTCAACTAAAATCATATTTGACAAGGAGCCAGGAGTCAGTTTCTGTTGTACTGTCAAAAGAAATGACCAAAAAAACACTCTTTGTCCCACAGAGCTTATATGATTTGGGTGGAAAAGGTTTTTGTTGATTGCTGCATTTATTTGTAATGGTAACATGATACTCACACAGTTGAGCCAAAGGGCAGACTGATTAATTCCAGAGAAGCAGAATACTGGCAAAAAATGGCTGTGAAACCACCATTGTAACCTTCACTTAGAAAATTAAAGATTACTAAGGTTGCTTTAGATATCCAACTATTTTTCACATTAGAGGGCAGTGTTAAAGGGCTTCATTTAAAGATTAATTCATCCTATGTGGTAACATTTGCACCAAGTTTAATAAAATTCTCTCACTAAAGTTGTTGGGGTTTGAGTTTGGAATTTGCATTACAGAAGGACTCCACATTGTTGTGTATTTTGAGTTTCCTTAGGTGTTCAGTTTACCTGCTCAATACTTTCAGCTGTTCAGCAAGGAAACTTCACTAAGCAAATACACTGTTACTTACATGAGGAATGCATGCTGCACAAATACAGCTGAAAACTACCTGGTCACGGTTTCAAAGACATTAAGAGGCCAGTGATTTATGCTTGCTTAAGCTCTACTTTGTATTCTTTTTGTATTTTGCAAAGATAAGGATTGCACAATGTGCGACATCCTGTCTTAAAAAAAAACCAAACCCTCCAGCTGTTGTATGTCTCCATTGGTCTTTTTTGAAATCTGTCTACATGAAAATAGCCATATTTAGACAACAGGTCAGCTTCATCCATCTACACAGGCCAACAGCAAATGTTGAAGAAATAGGGAATAACACAGGAAGCATGTTATGATACTTTTCTTCCAAGTATGGTATGTCTTCCAAGCTTCTGGCAATCTGTGGCATAGGAATTTTCTGACTCAGATGGTAACAGATCATAGTGTTTAAGAGAAAGGAAGACACTTTTTCCCATTAATTCATCCGACAGCTTTTTAAAATCTATTTTTATTTTGGCCTCCAAAAGTTTTGTGGCAGTATATTCCACCGAATAACTATATTGTATAAACGAATACCTCTGTTTTAAGTCTATTCATTTCATTCACCGTGTCCTAGATCATGTGTGATTTGAAATGGGAAAGTTTAGCTAGCAGATAAATAGGGAAATAATTTTTTTCCCATGCTGTCCCTGTATATTAATGACTCTTCATAAAGAAATTCTTCCAAATCCTCATCATCCATCTCCCCTTTGAGATGAGTTGCATTTAGAGAAGGATTTAGGCTCAAATGTTAACTCACTTTCAACTTGCACAGCAGTACAATGAGCTTTTCTGTAATAGTTACACCTGAGAATACCAGTAAATTGCATCAGCCCCTGCTGCAAGGACACTTGTTTTAGATAAGGAAGGTAGATGTGTTGAAATTAGATTCACACAGAGCCTGGGAGCTTTGGCACTGGCACAGTGTTGCAGTCTATTTGACTCCAGTAAAGGTTACCAATGGAATGTGTCAATTTTAAAAATACAGAATACATATTTTGGCACAGAATAAGATTAGTGATGTGGAAGGTCAACCAAGTGGCAGCTGACATGACAGTACCAATCCATGTTTAATTTTCCCAGATAAATGAGCAAGGTGGCCTTCATTAAGAGACTGAAGATTTCCAAAGCAGAGCAGAAATAAGGGAGCACTGCAGCTGAGCTGAGCACTAGTGAGGCGAGTGAAGAGGTTACCGTCCTTACACAGAGAATCTGGAAAAGAACAAACACCCTGCAATCCAGTGGAAACTTTGGGCTTGTCAACTTGAAGTTACAGGACACAAATCTCCACAAACCCCAGGGAGAAACAAACTCCAGGTTCTTGTGAGTTCCACCACTCCTTTGGCACAGCTGTACATGTACCCAGTAAGCCTCATCTGTCAGAGGATGGACTGCCTTTGTCCTTGTTGCTGGCTGCTCAGCTGACCAATATACAGATTTGTCATTTTGACAACAATAAGTGTATGCCTTTTTAGCGTTTTGCTTGTGAATGCCTCTGGAGAGATGTTCCACTTCAGAGTGAAAAAAAAACAAAACAAATGGATATCCAAGCCTAAGCTAGTTACAAGAGATGTGGTAGAGTATGTGATGGGAATGAATCCTCAGCATAATGCAAAGGAAAAGCTGTGATACTTAGGAAAAGAACATATTATCTTCGGTTTACAGAAGACAGCAATACAGTTTTTCTTAATCCTGGCTCAGTAAGCATCTTTTTATTGTAAATTACATTTACTTGTTCCAAGACATTATTATTTTTTAATCTTTTCTGATGGAAACTATAAAATCAGAATGAGTCAAGGTAACACATTAACATCTATTGGATTAAACTGTCAGTTAACGAGTTTGTAAGAAATTTTTGGATAAGAAAAAATTTATTGATAATTATTGATCGTCATTGATGTTTGAAGTGGAAGGTCATGGAAAACAGTGACATCAAATTCCTAAGAACCAAAGGCAAGATTTAGTTTTATTGTTTTCAAGACCCACTTTCCAATATACTGCTGAAATGTTGAAGTGAGAAGGGAATATGGAAAACACCAACCAGTGGAAGTTTTAAATATAAATGGAATCAAATAATATATATTTTCTATACACACACACTTCCTCCTGTTCACAAGTTAGATATCTGATATCTTAATTTAGGTGATTTAGGGATCTAAAATCCCTATGCCCACACTCTACCTATACAACACCATTCTATATATTCACCCAGCTGAACTGAATCATTGCAGTATTTTGCCTTTTCTTAGCACGTGTTAACAGTGAGTCCAAAGGAGAAGCTCACAAATGCAATGAATGTCATTGCACTAGACAGTTAAGTTGGAGCGAAACCACAATCCCCAAAGGATCTACAAGCCTCAGCAAGCATCCAGGAGTCCTTGGGGCCAAGAAGGCCCCCTTCATTAACTTAGCTCTCCCCCTTACTCATGGTTGTTTCCATCATCAAAACAGTCATGTCTTTGATTTAAAGCACTTCTGTATTTTGGTTTACAAATATCTCCACTCATTATTTTGTCAGTTTGTCACATCCATTGTATTCAGGTCACAGCAATACCCAGTGAACCAGGTTAGTGGGAAAAATCTGTCAGAAAGTTTGATGCTTGAATTAAGACTTTGGCTCATAAAGCTCTGCTACCCTGAAATAATTATTAACTGCTGAAATCACTTTCAAGTAATTTTCTGTTCCAAATTAAAGTGCATCTTTGCAGCATAATTAAGTAACTTAATTTACAGACATAGTTATTATTTATGGCTTATCATTCATATATTATAAGTAGTTTGCTACAATCTACATTTCTAAGTTTGATAGGTACATTAACATACATAATTTAAATCAATAAATTCTTAAAACTTGAACATCCATAACGGCTCAGCTAACAACCACTTTAGTGCCTTTAAAATATATTCAAAGTACTGTGATTGTCACTCAGGCTATTTTCATTATAGCACATACACATCAATTTGCATTAATAGCAATAACATCCCTTAACCTATTGTTTAAAATAATGTTTCTAATATAGAATAAAATCATCAACAGGAAAGACGGAAAGCAAGAAAGGGGAACCATTTTATGCTGGTTGCATAAAGAATAGGCAGATATATCTAAATGCAGGAAGCTGCTCACAGAGAATTTAGGAATTTATTGAAATGTGTTTTGACTTATGGATAGACTAAACAGGCAGCAGAGTGGGATCATGCATAAAAAAACACCATGGATTTACTAGCATTTGTTTTCCATTTGCAATATAAGCTTTTGAGCATCACTTGAATTAAAGTCCTTATGTGTTTACAACCCTTAACTCCAGTGACTGCCCAGCAGCCTTGCAAGGAGCTGCTGGAATCTCACATACTGTATTTAATGCTCAAGTAGCACAGAAACAGCTGCCTTAGAAACACTTTATATAGAACAGCACAGCCATCCCTGCTGATGGAATCCAATTTTCCATGATGACCACCCAGTTGTGAGCCTGTGAAAATAATGAACTGCAGGTGTCAGAGCAACACTGCTATGCTGCTGCAGTGATGTACGCCAATGGTGTAATTACTGGCACACCTGTGGAAAATAAATACGAAATACTCACAAATAAGTGGAAAATAAATATCAAATTCTACCAGTCTCTCCTCTTGTATTTTGGCACGAATGCTCAAGAAGCGACAAAGTGTCAGGCACCGACACATTAAGAAAATACAGGAGCTCAGAAAGAGGCTGAGCTCTGGGCAGGATTCAGCTCAATAGGCAGCATGCAGGGCTTGAGGGAATCAGCAACATGCTGTGGGCATTTAACAACTCCTTTACCCCATCACGCCAACCTTGTCTGCCCTCTCTGCAGGCAGGCAGGCAGGCAGGCTATTCACCTTCATGAAGACATAGGAGGGGGTAAGGAGAGCAACCCCCTCTGAGCTTGCTTCTCTGACGTGCCAGTGGCACATGGACAGCTTTGTTATTTTTGCACCCAGATCAAAACCTTGTTCTTTCAGCTTGCTGCCAAATTCACAGAAGGCAATCAGTATTTTTCAGTACCCAGTGGCACAGATACCAGATGCATGTCTCACCGTAAATCACTGGCAAACTCAGAATGTTCTAAATATTAGAGTGCTGATGCACAATATATTTTTTTTACTTCTTCAGTTTTCTGCCACTTTCTCATCCCCAAACACAGTCCCATGCAGTCTTCTTTGCACTGCTAACAAGTAATATGTGACAGCTGTGGAGACATTAGCATTGCAGCAAGACACAGCATAATACAACAGCCTTTATTCTAGTAAGGAGAGGGGTGTAGATTGTCACATCTGCAGGAAATTAGGCTGTAAAACACATTTGTTTTTTAAAGAGGGCCATTTCAAAATAAACCAACAAAAAAAAGTTCCCTGGCAAAGACAGTGTTTGCAAAACCTTGAGGTATCCAGCATTTTATTATGAGTGCTCAGTCCAAAAGTGTTCACTAAAGAGATTTATACTGAGGGTGCTGAAACAATCTACAGAGAAGAGCAATAGTACCACGAATGACAGTGTTGTAGCAGACTGACTGCTGCATTCAGTAGATTGTTGGCAGCAGTTAAAAAAGTAACCACGATAAGAACTGTGCTGTTCATCAAAGTGACGTTTGCAAGGAAATAAGTGGTGACAAGAGAAGGGCCAGAGATGGGGTGCAACTCTCATGTAATGAACTGGTGGAGAAGGCAAGCAGGCTGGGGTGGAAACTGGGAGCTTTCTCACTGTGTGAAGCACATGAGCTGTTTCATGCCCCTTTGTTTTAGCTGTGATGGTGATAAACTCAACCACAAATTAGGATCCAGAGGCAGAGCCAGTCCTATTAACTGCCAAGAGACAAAAGATTTGGAGTCTGATTGTCACCTGCCTCCCATCTCAGGTTTGATATCACGTCATCTTTGCTGACCTCTTAGGCCTCAGGACATGTCTGCTTTGCCTGGGGGGGTCACAGGACCTGCCTTTGGGCCCCCACTCAAGCTCACTTTATAATGCACTGCTCCTCTAGCTAACTAAATAGAACAAACATTTGCCTGCCATGCAGGATAGGATAGGAAGGGATCAGGACTTGAGAGGAGAATTTTAGCTGTTTGGAAAATACACAGGTTGAAATGCTCCAGCTATTCTATTTTTTATTTTTATCCTAATCTTTAAATAATGAGCCAGTCTCTTTATGGCTTTTTTTTCTTTCTAAAAATAAATGTGTTCAGGCAAACAGGGTGCGAGCTGGAAGGCTGCCTGGCTCCCAGTCCGTGCGAGGTGTGAGTCCCAGCTGAGACTGCTGGGCTGCTGCCAGGCTACTGCAAACTGAGTGCTGGTGGCTGCCTCCAGCACCGGCTCTTTCCAGCAACAACGACATTATTTACAGCTATGTGCAGATTTCCAGATGGGTCTGGAGGGGGAAAAGCAGAGCAGTTACACTTGCATTGACTGAAATAGTCCTTCTTAGCTTATGACCCTCGCAAAGTGCCTGATGTCCGTTGGATTTGGCAGGGAAAGGCTCATTTGGGACAATGGTCCAAGGCCCCCGGCCCTGAGGGTCAGCAGTGCGCTGAGGCTGCAGCCCATCTCTGTGCACACATGAAAAAGATGTTGTTTTTTCTCTTTTTCAGCAAAGCTAAAATCAGCTCGCAGCTTTTCTATGTTTTGCAGAAAATTGAAGTAAATTCATAACTACACAATAAAATTTAAAGCCTTGCTTTGTGTTATTAGTTCTATAAATCTCTCCCTTTTAAAAACACAGCTACATGGAAGACACACAGGACTGGACAGCTGGCTTGTAACTTCATCTGTCAGCAAGCAGCCTATTTTTTTCTGTAATATTAGAGTCACATATCACAATTTCCTTGGTCTCTCTCACTTATGGGTGGAACCATGCCACTTGGAGCAGTTCCTCTCCCAGGTGGAACAAAACACTGCAGAAACGATCTTAGAGCAGACAAACCCTATTAAATGGAGTGAGTAAGTGAGGAGAAATCTTCAGAAAGCTGCCTCTTCTAAGACAGGATGAACTCTTCCCTTGCCTCTCCCTGATGACCATGGAAAGGTCATACACCTTCAGGTGGGTAAAGTCAGAGTCCCCAGTACAGAGGCCACATTGCATTTGTGAAACTCTATTCATTAAGTATGAAAATGAAACTCTAATAAGTATGAATACTTGAATAGCAAATTACAATTATTACATTTTTCAGTGTCTTCAGGAAACCAAAAGGACAGGATAACACAAAGAATATTCAGGATGTGGCCTTAAATTGCCACAGTGCTGCTTAACAGACTTGGGCAGACTGCTAAATGGAGATAATAATTATCTCAGTGAGCTTCAACATGGAGAGAAACCAAAGACTTTGACTAATGTATAGTTGCTGCACAGAGACTAATGCATAATCTATTCCACAAAGCTCCTAGCAAACATGAGTTACCCCAAATTCAGACCAGTTTGTGTGCAGGATTTCTGAGAGATGGAGGAAAGGGAGATTCTTTTCCATTTTACTGCAAATGTAACAAACAGGGTGATGGCGTAAGTTATCCTGGCAAGGCTTCTGAAAGCCAAAGGCAAAATGTGATGTCAATTCCAAAGATTCCCATCGGCATCAACGAGATCGTGATTTAATTTATTTCTCTAAAACTTCTTCCTGAGAGACAGAGGATGGTGTCCCATAGAGGCAGGGCCTGCACCTGGCAGCTGCTGATGGGGGAACGTTTCTGGAGCTGAGCAAGGGAAATGAAGCCGCTTTTAGAGAGTGGTTGCTAACCTCAGCTGTCTCACTTCTCACATCTAAGTCCTAGTCATTTAGATTACTTGGACGTGGCTTTGAATTCAGATCCATTAAAACTCAGAAATGTTTTTTTCCTTTTGGGGTTAAATGGAGAGAGTGCTTTGTAGCTTCTGCTGGCATGTTCATGATTCACTGCCAGTGAAAGTGCCGTTTGCTCATCTCTCTGGGGACAGCACTTCCTGATAGCCTGAAGTCATAAATGAAATGATTTTGCTCGTGTCATCACCATCCCTCCCAGCCACAGCTGTGCTGCACCTACCTATCACACTGTGCTGATGCATGATGTGCTGCCGAGCACTGAAATTCTTCCCTCTGCACAAAATAAAGCACAGACCAGCCCACCCATTTTCAGCTCAATCCTCACCACCATGCAGTACAACCCAGAATGAAGCATCTTTTAGATGTCTTTCAACGCTTATTATTACAAGAACAGTTTGATACTTCTGCTTCTCACTGCTATCTGCCCATCTTCTTCCTCCAGTCTTCAGACTCTCAGGGACCAGGTAACTGGCACGGGATGCTGCTTGCTCCTGTGGTAGAACAGAACTAACTCCAATACACAAGAAAAACTCATCGTCCTGTCAGCTGCCTTTGGAGACTGGTGGTATTAGAGGAGAAAAAACCTGCAGGGGCTCAACACAGGCTATTGAGGATGAAATCAGTGCACAGTCAGGGAATAAAGTTAAGCCCCATTTGCTTTGGCTATCCGTTCTGTGCATGGTTTGCACACAATACACACATACGTGAGCACACAGATATCTACATACAAAGATGTTTTCTCTGAAAAAGCCAAGTTGGACATAAATGCCATTTCACACAAATACAATTTCAGTGTTCTTTTGTTTTGTTTGTGTGTGTGTGTGTGTTTGATCAACATTACCTGAGTGTCTTCACATTAGTACTAGGCTTCACAATCAGCACCAGGCTAGGATTGCTCTGTGCAGTACATCAATCACTTCAGAAGAGTACAGTGCATCACCAAACTGCGTAGAAGTCAGATTAGGTAGAAGGAAGGCAGAAAACAATTTTCTCCAACTCCTTCTGAGACCTTAGAAACAAGTTGCCTCTCTTTGGCATTAATCCATGTTAAGATTCCACAATCATCTATTAAACCTTGTGGTCTGAGGGTGGATGTAAGCTGTGTTGAAAACAAGTTTGTGCTGGAAGGCATGGCTGAATCATTGCTTTTTCTCCACTGTTCCAGAACTGCTCTACTCAAGAACCGCTCTCCAAAATCTCCACTTGGTGACCTTGGTCCTTCTCTCCACTTAAAAGAACACAGCTGCTTTTGTACATTGGTCACTGGTTGTACCCATTCAGCATGCTGAGGAGGCATTGCTGAAACCTCCGGTCCCAAGTCCAAGCTGTGTTTCCATGCCTGGAGTGGCCTGGCCTGTGCCAGAGAGGAGCCTGAATATGGGGGTATGGGCAGTATTTCTCGGATAGAAATACCATTGGAAAACAAAGCAGCTCATAGATGAAAATAAGCTAAGCATTTGCATCTTTTTAAACAAGCGTGAGTAGTCACAAATACTGAACCTGTAGGCCTCATTGCATCAGAGAAACTGTTCATATTACATCCTCAGCTGCAAGCAGTAAAGCAAGTTCCAGCTTCTTTAAGTGCTTGTTTACATTCTTGTGGACTGCCCAAATGTGCTGAGACAAGTCAGGTAGCTGAAGCAAACTAGCTTCATTTTGCAGTAAGGTAAGCAAAAAGCAAGTGCCTGCTCAGCAGCTCCTTAGAGATGGAGCAGCACCAAGTAGGAGAAGCCCAGTTTCTTGTGACTGCAGGACATCCCAGAGGAAAATGCAGCAAGGTCAAGCAGAGATATGTGAAACCCCGAGGCATTCAATTTCAGTATTTTTTGCTCTTTCTGATTATATTTTTTCTTGTTACAGCCAAGGGATGGGAAGGCCAGCTTAAACTTTGTTGTGTGGGTTTGCATCTTTTCAGGTCTTCTCAGCCTTTGATTAAGAACCAGGTGACCTCATACTTCAAATATGTCCTATAGGATACTAAGATAATTATTTAGAACTTTGTTTTCTTTTTTTTTAATTTATAATTCAAAAGTGCAGGAATCATTTTTTAAATTAAAAATAGTTTCTGGAGTATTCCACTGTATCTGGCTCTTTCCAAATATGGCTATTTTCAACACTTTTGTTAAGGTTTCTTAAAACTGTTGTTGCTAACCAGCAGCAGCAGTGTATTCCTATTAACTTGGCTCTGTTCCTGCTGCTTTGTTTTACCACTGGAATATCTGCTACAGTCCTAGATAGTTGTTTTTATCTGTCAAAGTGCTGTTTACACTTTCACCTTAATTTGCTCTACTTCATTTCATATATTAGTTTTTATGATTTCCATCATCCAGACACTCTTTTGCCAAGCTGACCTTTTAAGATTTATTGTATTATAAAAATAGCACCTCACACCTCATAAACAATGTCTGTACCTCTGATTGTTAAAACAGTAATTTACAAATAGCATATGGTGAACCATCTATATAACTCTAGTTAAATTGTCTGTAACAACTGTAGTGGAGATTCACTGCATGCCAGACTCTTGAATATGTCTCTTTATGGCCTAACTGCGGTGAAGATCTTAACACATGATGGTAGGTAACGGGAAAGGAAAGTTAGAGTGATTAAGCTTTATATCACTGTATGTAGGCATGCCTGTTAAGGCAGAATTAAAGAGCTCAAACAGTATAGAAGAAATTATGGTTAGGATGGGATAGATCATGGAAAACTTAAACGTGAAAATGAGTTGGTAAAATACTCCTGGGAATTTTGGAAGCATGAATCTGCCTTCTTAGCACCTCATGGCATCTTAGGGAGTCTCAGAAAAAGGGTTAATCTTTTCACGTACTGCCACTGCCTCGGCAGCTTGTCTGTGTTCAGAACCTGATGGTATGGCATAAAAGCCCAGTATTCTTTTTCTGAAGCAATGAAAGTATTTCTCAACTGCCATGTCTGGTCAGATAAGATTTTACAGACTCCAGAGTTTCAGGTGAGCTGATTAGTTTAAAGCAAGGTTGTGCTCTACAGCTGAAATTGCAGGAGAAGACAGTTCACAGCTAAACTTCCATTCTGAAAGGAAACCAACCCAACAGGTGAGGAAAACCTTGGTTCTGCTGAAACTAGTGGAAAAATTTGCATGTATTTTGATAAATTTGAACATTCTGAGATAACTTTGCAAAATTTAGAGAGAAAGCATCACCCAGAGTGTGCATTTCTACTCTACAACATGATCACTGCTGTCCAAACTGGCATCTTCAGCTGGGAAACCAAGGGATGAGTCAGGTGAGTTTCGTCAACTTAGGAAAAGCAAGCTGTCCTTCTCAGTTCTTCCATCAGCACTAAATTCACAGGAGCTAAGAGAGTGGGTTCTGATTAGAGTAAATATTATTTACAAGGAGGTGCAGAATGGACAAACTTCTCGCGCCTTTATGTAAACATGCTTGAAAGAACACCAAGCTGATTTTTCAACATCTATTTAGACATCGATACTGGTAGAGTGTGAAAACTAGTGATCTTCCCTGGAGGTTTTATTATGATTTGTGTAGCATGTTTCATGCTGAGGATGCTGGATTCTGTTCTGAGATTCCCTGCTACAAATTCAAATAAATTATGGAAAGGAGCAATGGGAATGGCAAACTATTCCATTACCCCATTCTGCTTCTGTGAGATCAGCATATCTTTAGCAGATGTATATCTAAAACATGCACACATAATGCATAATCCAAAGCATATATCTTAATGTATATACACTTGTTGGAAATTCTTTCATCTCCCTTGGTGATCTACTCCAGGATTTATCAGTTCCTACAACACATATGCTTTCCTAACCCAATCTCCTCTGCCTACAGATGAAGTTGATTCCATCTGGTTTGACAGTGGTGGAAGTGGAAAACTGTGAATTATTTTGCTCTGTAACAATCCTTGCTTATATATGAGGACTATCGTCATGTTTCTGTGACACTTCTCTATTCCACAATGCATAGAGATAATTCTTCCAACTTTTGCTAAGGCTTTGAGGAATTTTAAGAATAGTGTTATTTTATTTTTCTCCTCTAAACTGTTTCTCATTTGTTTAGAGCATTAAGTGAAATGCCCAAAACAAAATATCCGTGCTACAGCAACAAATCCATTACATAAATTAAAGTGTATACAGGGAATGAAAAGTAGAATGACTTGCACTGAAAATGAAATTGTTTCAAAATGCCATTATTTATTGCTATCACAATTCTCACTGTGTACAGACTAAAGGAAATCCTTCAGAAATGGATCCACTGTCAGTACTACTTAATATATTTCTACCAGAGATGATAAATAAAATAGTAATCCTGTTTTTTCTTTGTCTTCTTACTGTTCCAGTCCAGAATGAACCTTCCATGGCATCAGTTTGGACCAGCACTGTTATTTGGCTCCTGCTGAAGAAAAAGGACCAGTCTTATTGGCAACTGTTTAATCCTGACTTATTTTCTGCCATAAAGTGTCTTTCAGGTATTGTAGTCTTGCAAAGACAGACAGAAACACATCTCCATTTAATATCTGTCTGTTTTCCAATAGTCTGCTGAGGGATCAGGTTCATGTCTCTGGGCAGCTGGGGCTGACATGGCACCTGGTAGAGCAAAGCAGCAAGGAAAATTGAACACAGTGTCCTCCCAAACAATAATTGCTGTTCAAGATGAGGGCAGATGCTCTCTGATTATTAGAATATGTAACTGGAGCAAGAGATATGTCCTTCCTTTTCTGGGCTAACACTTATTCTGCCTGCCAAGAAGGACATTTAGCTTGAGGTTATTGATAGCATGAAGGAAATTTTAATTTCCCTTTAAGTAAAGATATTCTGTTGCAGGATTGAGACTTTGAAATATGCAAAGGAGGTTTATGTGTGATGGGACAGAAGAATTCTCCAGCTGTAGAATTGGCTGCAGTTATGAAATAGGAAGTGCTCGTTTTAAAGTGTGTGAGACACTGTGCTGGCTTGCAGCATAAATTATGCATCTTCCCCTTCCTGCAGGCCTGCTTTGTGTGTTCATGACTGAACACACAGTCCTTGGCCACAGTGGAAAGAAACTGTCTGGATAACAAAGGAAATGGAAGATTTGCTACTAAGCAGAACAGCCATCTCTCACTGAGCCAGTTGTCCTTAGTGACATCAGAGTGTGCTGTTAGGATGGATGTGGTGACATTCATGAGGAAGGAGCACTATCGATAAAAACAGTTCTCAATTTCTGAAAGCCCGTCCCAGGTAAATATCATCCCAGTAGATGAAGGGCAAAAAAAAAGCAAACATTTTCAGGGAAATGAAGATAACTCCACCTCTGGAAAAGATTTCTTTACTGTTGTTTCGTTCCAAACAGAATGAATCTTTTTGACATCGAGTTCAGATTTACTCACTCTGTGCTTCTCTTCCTCTCCTATTTACACCACAGATCCTATGTAAGGTTTGAAATCTCGTTAAAATTCCAGCTTCATTTATGATTCTCACTATTACCATGCAAAAATGCACTCAGGCTCAGACCTGATGCCCTGAGCACCTGAGACCCAGGGCACTCTGAAGGATGCTTTTGAGTGGGCTGCTTATCAGACTGGGCTGGGGCTTTTTGCACTGAGGGATGGAAGGAAAAACTCACAGCTGAATTTGACACGGTTACTGAGAGCAAATTTGAGCGAGAAGCAAAGTAACCCCAGCACAGACCTTGTGTCAGGGAGCAGCTGGCAACATGGCTGGACGGTGACTGCAGGCAGAGCATGGAAATTCCCTGTGCTCTTGCTGGTAATGTACAAGTGTCCTTGTGCTCTCTGATGTGCAAAATGCAAACACATGATTTTCTCTTTGCTTCCTACCACCAACCATGCAGAATATTGGAAGCAATCTTCTCCTCAAATGAGTATTATTTCTTGTACCATCTCTTTAAATAAGTACACAGCAGACAAACAGACAAAGAGTCCAATACAGAAATTAGTTTAACATTACTTGAAATGATAGTGTACACCTAGTGGTGTAACTTGTCAAAAAGAATGTAATTACTAACTTGGTAATCGACATGAGTTGTAAACATAACCTTTACATAAGCATAAGAAAGCAAATGCGTGGAGCATCTTCAGTGAAGAGAAGATTGCGCTGGGTGAGTTGGTGAGCTCTGACTCTGAATGGAAATCCTCAAAACTCAGAAAAGCAAGAAAAAGACAAAACATTTCCCGGATCATGGCTACAGAGCTGTATACTCTTCGTCACGTGCTCTGGAAGACAGTCTGGGAAGTGTTGTATTACTTCAACTGCTCTGGGAGATATATGCTATGTTTGCTACATCCAAGAGCAAACCATAAAGTATATCAAATAGAGAACAGTCATTAAAAGGCACTGACACTAGTTTAGTTTAGGTTAGGGAGTAGTCAAGCTATGGCAGTGAAACAGAACATATTGCTATAAAAGATGAGGCTCTCTCTGACTGCAGCAAGACTGCGGTCCTTTTTTACGTCTCTGTGAGAAGAGCAAACTAACGCAAAATACCGCCCGGCCCTCATAAAACTGTACTCCACTTCTGAGTGCTTTATTTATGGGATATGCACTGCAGTGACGTTTTAAATGCTTTTTCTTTGAATGGTAATAATGATCTAATGATTATTTAAGCAATTTTATCAAACAGCCCTCTATTTAGGAAACTGAAATATGTGGAAAGTGTTGCCATGTAAATGTCAGTGAAAGTAATTAAGTGGAGGGAAATGTAGGAATATATCACTTGTTCTCTTTTTTCCCTCTCCTCATAAGATGTTAAAAAGTAAGTATAACTACGATGTCCTAGGAAATATTATGGGATAGAAATATAGCATGATTTAACAAGTGTTCTTCATCTCCTCTACTGCATTTGCCACGTGCTATTTCTATAAAAACTCAGAATGTAGAATAAATGATCTGTAAATTGGAGTCCCTACATGTAATTTAATGGTAAACAGTCATTTCTGAGGATAAACTCCTATCTCCATTATAGCAGAAAATAGTTAATCAGGAGACTAGTAGCCTGAAAGTTCCCAACCGTTTCCAAATAAAAAGTTTCTAGCTTCTAAACATGTTGTCAAATTACTTTGTGAGTCTCTGTTAATGGAAAATCTTTAGTACAGATGAGGTGATATGCTTAAAACAGTGTTTTAGCAAGATTTACCAGATGTCTTTCAGTCTTCATGTCACAAAAGTGTTGAAGTAATGGTTGAGATTTAGCTGATATTTGAAGATGAATTTTTAAGCCAGTTGACTTCTTGAGGTTTCTTACAGCTGTCTGGGCTCTCTTCCATGATGCCATGATTATATGATCTTTTATAAAAAAAAACAGTCAAATTAGGGCAAATTAAGACAAAAAGATGACAGGGCAGGACTCTCTAGAAATTCCTGATATTCCTGAGACTTTTTTTTAAGTTCAGCGTGGATGTCACTGAAAACTTCTTTCTTTTCTTGTATATTTATACTGATTCTAGTATTGTAGTGTTGATGTATCTGTATGCTGATTCGTCTTTATATACAGCATGTTCTCTTCTCAATGAATTATTTCACTGGTTAATTTTCAGTACAGCAGCTTATATTTTATTAGATGTTTTTCCATCCTGCAGAGATAGATATCTCTGAAGAAACATTTATCACTGATTACTGCAGAAAATATTCATGATTTGTGAGCTAGGTTACATTTACCTTTCCTACAATTTCTTTGCTTATTCTTCTTGTTTTCTATGTAAAAGTCCAATGCAAAATCTCCTAATGTGGCCCATCACTTAAATACAATTATTAGTTGCAATTCTTTTCCGGCTATTAAATATGCTGCATTATTTTACGAATTTTTCCATTAATTGGGATTATGCTGTAACTTGTTTTTATCTTGAATAAATCAGGACAAAAAGCCCTTACTATTTATTTAAATAAATATTTTACTAAACAAAAGTAAATTCAGAAATCAGTTATTTTAGGTGGTGTTTTCTGTTGTAAATTGCAGCGTGTATATTGTTAATATACATATATTTATATGTGTACGTATATATACCCACATATATATAACTAGAACAGCTTTCTGCATTAGGAGTTGAAGGCTGATGCTTCTGTAGCTGTTCATTGTAATGAATTTTGTCATACTGTTACTCTACTTCAGCGCTGAGATATTTGCATGATCTGAACTGGAAACAGACATTATCCCATCATTGTAGCTTATGTGCTACAACCCCCTTGCTAAGTGTGAAGTAGAGGGCACGAGTTGGTTGTTCACTGTCCCTTGGGAAAAAGAGGTGCTGGGGATTGGATTGGTTCAGCACACCATGCACACAGGTTGGAGTCCGATGAAATGAAATCGTTTTTGGTTCAAGTTTAACATTCCATCTGATTTTTTTTTGCGATGTGGTGTACATCTCCTCAGCTGCCCTCTTCTCTAAAGTTTCTTCCTGTCATCAGTGGTACCTTTGTATCTGGAAGGATGATGTGTGTTAACTAGCATCTGTTAAATATTTAGGTCTCTCCAGGGGCACAGTGCTAGGTTTCTTGCCAAAGGGCTTGATCAACAGGGCTGCTGAGAAACCACAGCTCCTTACCAGCAGACACGACTTGCCCAGTAGTGACCAAACTCAATTGTTATTTTCAGGATATTAAGAAGCATAAAATTTTTTACAGTTAACAAACAGACAAACAAACTCTGAAAATAACATGGTGAAACAACGATTCAAAAAGCTGACCACAGCCTAGATAACTTGAGAGTCAGCAACAGATAAAAGATCTTTGGAAAGAAAGTCCCTATGACAAACTAATCGAAAGAACTTCTATGGCCCTCATCTTACAGCTGTTGCCACAGCACATTCTGGTTCCATACTTCCAGGATAAGACTATTTTGGACAAAATGGACAAAAAATATCTTATCACTCCTCTAGTCTACAGCAAACCTCAGATCATTAGGCAGCACCTCTTGGTGATCTTACTCCTTTTGTATCTCCCATGTCCCAGTCTGCAATTATATGTGGACAGAGAGTGACCTCTCAGTTCTCAGCTGGACACTGAAAGGGAATATCTTCATCTTCATGTCACTGGTACCACTGGTAGCCACTTAGGACCAATAAGAGGAATTATGGGCCTGAGAAAACAAACAAATAAAGAAATTATTTATTCATCTTCTTGCTCTGTCTCCAAGCCATAATTCTGGACAGCCCACTCAAACATGGCTGAAATGTTCACCTCCTGCGCTTGGTACAGCAGAAGCGTCCCTCACCCCATGTTTTGTCTGGACTGCCAAAGACCTATAAGGCCAAGAACAAAAGGTCTTCTATCTGTTCAACTTTCTGTGAGTGCATTTTATTCACTAGTTTCAAAACTCTATGTATTTTATAAACATTAACGGGATTTATTGCCTATGACTTCATACTTCTTCCAGGAATTAGCTTTTTGAAGTGCTTTTCCACAGAATATTGCAACTAAGATATGTCTGTTCCATTGTAAACTTACTGGCACTACTCTGTCTCTTCACACAGATAACATGACTTTTTCCCAGGCTCCTGGAATTTAGACTCATTCCTTAAGTATGTACCAGATCAATATAAGGAATAGGTATCCCTGACCTCTTCCTATGCTTTGGAGCCTCCACAGTCAAAGGTTTCTAGAAGAGAACGTGTCAAGATAATATCTACTCTAAACCCAGTGGCTTGTTCAGTGGCTGTTCTATCCAACTGCAGAAGTCATTGCTCAAGAGCATGTTGGTCCTCAGTGTAGAAGAACCTAGAACTGCATAATGGAGTAGTCCAATGAATACTGATAAACACAGAATTTCTTTGAAGATCTGTATTCCACGAGAAAAAAGATGGTCCATCTGTTTTCATGAAGACAACAAAAAAGAAACAGTACTAGTCATAATATTCTTGTCATTCATGTCCCTGGACAACTACAAAAGGAGCAGTAACTATGCAAGTTATGGACCTATTTTGTATAATACTTACTTGTTTTTGTTATTTAATCAATTCAATCATACATATATACATAAACATTATCAGTCTCTTGCTTAAAAGTTAATCCAGACTGCATATTCAGGCAACCTTTCTGTCTTCCTAGCGAAGCTGAGCCAGTAGACTGAAATGGAAAGGCAGAATCATGAACCGGTGTTCATTATTGATGAATAACCTCTCAAAGGGCCTTGGGACATGGTGACAATCAACCACCTTGTCAACTGTCTTTAGAATGAAAAATGAGCAGTAGTGAGAGTTGGAACTGGAGCCTTGATAACCTCTAAGATAGCGATCTCCATCTTATTTTATTTATTAGCCGTTACCCTTGAAAAATGAAATGATAAAATTCCCTTGTAGAGAGTAAGAAAAGGCAATTCCACCTGTCTCTAGCTGGCTCTTCAAAAGCATTTGCTCAGAAGATGATTCTCTTCCCAGTCTGTAGTTTAGATTAGGGCATGGGTGTCCAACTTTTTGGCTTGCCTGGGCTGCACTGAATGAAGAGAAAATCTCTAGGGGATGCATCTATGAAGGTTGCTCTGAAAGTAATGCCTTCTAATTATTTCCATGGAAACTACAACTGATACAAACAGCACAATAACACTATTTAATATAGCAAATTCTCAGCTATAAAACGGTCTTTTTCAGCACAGTCACCACCACTAGCTATGCATTTTCACCAGTGATGAAAAAGAGCCTGCATGGTGCGCTTGTAACAATCTGCATGAGCGGAGATGACCTATTATAGCTCTTGTCACTGCTGAAACAAACCACCCCCCACCTCACTGTGCTCACATCCACTCTTTGGTCTCCATAAATGTTCAGCAAGTATCGATGAATGTCAGTGTGTGCAATGTTTTCTGCGTGGAGGAATTCAGTACCATATCTTTGCTTCACATGCACTTCCATGTCAGACACCACTGTGTCAGATTGCCTCTGCGCTGCCATCTGTCACATGGCCACAAAGTGTAATGGAATATTAGTGGGAAGGCTCAACCACCAACATCCACCTCTGACGTAGCGGTCCAACATCATAAAACAGGAGGCATTACTTTCAGAGCAGCTCTCATAAAATATAGTTAATATATATAAGTAACAAAACTTTCTTTACTTTTACATACACATAAGCCCTTACCAGCAATACACTGAACATTTTCAAATGGGCCATTAAACAAAACTTGGAGGAAATGGGCTTCTTATGTATACATATATAGGTCAGTGCTGCATCACCACAGATACTAAATGGCACACTTCATCTCTCTGTTGTCAAAAACCTCAAACATAAAAGCAGTGAGATGAGCAGACAAATAAAATCAATTTAGTTTAGCAGTGTAAGTGTGTGGGTTGCATTTCTTACCAAGATTAAAAACAGACAGTTAAATGACTGCTGTGAGTGAAATGGCTCGGTTTGTTTCACATGTATTCAGTATTGTGTTAGCAATATATCCCTTATGAGGAGCAAAAGAGGAAAAAAAAGTGGTAGGAATGTGATAGCACATTTACTGCTAGCAAAAAGCTCTAGATGTCACTCCTTTTTCCCATTTTGGGCTCCCCTGAGGTGACATTTTCAAACATATTTGACCTTGAGTCATGTCAACTATGCAAGTGGCTATTTGCTTATGTAAACTGTGTACTAGCACACACAAGTACGTATTACAGCTATGAGCTGACTTTGTCTGCTTAAAAATTCCACCTTGAGTGAAATATACACTGAATGTTTCTGCCCAGAGAACCCTTCACACAGATCTTGAGTACTGCTGTTAGCATCATACCATGAGCACAAAGAAGTAGAAAACATAATGAATAGAAGATAATATTTTTAACACTATAATGTATTGCAGCACCAGGAAGTAATTAACACAATAACACTTAACCTTATGAAGTGTTGTACGCCCTACCTTCATTCTGTTGAATAATGTAGTGCTTCTAAAATAAAATAAAATTTCAGGATCAGTTAAGAGAGGGTTGTATGGAACCATACCACTGCAGTCTGGGACTTGATCCAAAGTCCATTTAAATCTCGTGAGAAGCAGGTGATGACTGGTTGTACTGCATCTCAGGCACATGCTTCATCTGTATGGAATTCATAATTGAATATAAATGTTTTGCCAGAGAAGCAGGCAAAAGAGTGATTTGCTTAGTCAAGGTCTTTGAAAAAAAAACAAGATTATCCTCTCAGCACAGAATAGTAAATATCATATGTGGTTTGGTTTCTAAGGTACTTCCTTGTAACTTGAACTGGTTCAATGCTAACTCACTGAGCTATGGATTAATATTAAATAGCTCTGTATCAAGCCAGCAGCAATTCAGCTGGCATTGCATAGACTTGTCATCTTCAGATATCACTGGTGGCCCTGCAGACTGGTATGTTTCACTTGGACTTTTATTTCTGAAGATGCATCAGTTTGACATACTGAATATGAGATTAATAATCTAAATACTCCAGTTGTTTTCCTCAGACATCTAATTAAATAATTTTGAAAAATTAATTACAGTTTTTCTTCCTTTAAGGTTTGAACTCGCAGTAATCTTATTAATGATGAGATATGATACAGTCATAAAACTAAGCTTTGTTTGAAACTCACTGGGCAAATTTTGAGGCTCTTGAAGAAGTAATTAGATTACCTGCTCTACAAATAGTGCATGCATGCCAAGCGAAATGACAGACTGCAAGACACTGGACAAATACAGGCTTTGTGTAAAAACTGTCTGAGCAGGCAGATTTGGATATATCTGAAAGGATTTATTTACTGTGACAATTTATGCCTTGACTCACTGAAGTAATTAGCAGACGAGGCATTTCATAGATTTGTTTAGAAGTAATCATGCACTAATATTCATAGACAAACCTTTGCTGAGAAAAAGTTCCCAAGCTTGTTGCTTTTTGATAGAAACTTTCATCAAGCAAATATGAATGGGAACTCTGTGCATAATGCATGATTAGCAGGCAAGAAGAATGGGCCTTGAATGCTGTGAGTGGTTCTTAATGAATAAAGCTACAAATAATTGATATTAAGAAGGAAATTTATTATCAGACATTGTTCAAGAATAATCCTTACTAAATCCTGTAAAACCAGGCTGTCATGGCCCTGAGGGCATCCCCATGCTGATGGTTTGGCCGCTGCAGCCTGGTGCTGTGGGCAGCCCTGTCCCTGGTCTGTTATGTTAACCCATTCCTGTCCCATACTCAGGTAAGTGCTTGATGCCTGGGGCTGAGGCTGCCCTTGGTGCCCCACAGTTGCCCTGCAGGCAGCCTCGCAGCCTACAGCCCCGCCACAGGGAGCTGCCACTCTGCAGTGCCCAGCACAGAGCATGGGCCTGCAGGAGCAGGTGGGAGCAGTATTTTTCAGTGACATTCTTCAAGTTTAAGGATCTTTTTTAAGAATTAGACATAAATAAGACTGTTAAGATTGACAGAGATATTCCAGACCATCACATTTTATCTACACAATCTGCGCAATCAGATTTGTTTCTCAGATAACTCAACGACTGCTAAATCCCACAGAAATGGAAGTGGCTTGGAAAGTCAAGTGACCAAAGGAGAAATTAAGTCTGCCATTTGCTTTGAGGACTTTCTATCACACTGGCAAAGGCAGAATAAAGTCATCTAGAGTGGAGAAATCAGAACTCTGATCCATGTATAGCAACAAATAGTTTACCTTTTAGATGAACTTGATAACAAGTTCCATGAAAGTGGTGTGATAAAATCTTAGATCCTTCAGGAAAGGCATGGAAAATGCACTGGCTATGAGAAGTGCTGGCCTAAGTGTCATTCATATTTCCTTTAAGAAGCATGCTAACTCATTACTATACATCATTTGTGTTAATAAAAGTTTTATCCTGATTTCAGTTTTCCTCATAAGAAGCCATTACAAGCTGGTGAAGACCCAGTAGAAATAGAGCAGTGTAGCTGTTGGCACAATACAGAGCAAATAACTTCCTCCCTCTCACATTTGGGAAAATGTTTGACAAGCAAGGAATGCACTGAGTTAAAGATCTGGATTATAATGAAACTTGTAAAAGAGATTAAATAGGGGAATGTGCAAAAGAAGCTTTTTTCTTAACACTGGCAGGAAGACAAGATCTGTGCATGTACAGCATCTTACATGAACATGGCCTGGAGAATACTCTAGAGAAAAATAAACCGTTATCTCCTTAAAATGTGGCTTTTGTAAGAAAGGTTTATTGTAAAAACACAGAAGATGGGATAGAATGTTTTATACCAGAGAATCTGTAGTCATTTCAGTATATGGTATTAAAATCCTGGTCAGATTGTCCTAGATGCAATGGCAAAATAAAGAGCAAAAATTTAAAGACAAGTGAAAAAATGATGGAAGTGCCCCCAAATAAAATAAAATTTTATGAACAGTTAAACCAACTATAAAGAAAGGTGAAAATAAGATTTGTATTCCCTCTCTCTTCATTGCTACTGCAGAAATATAAGATTTCCATCCTTCTATGTTTCTTTCTTCATGAGTTCTGTAATTATGAAGTATCATAATTTTATGCATATAGCAATTATGAAAAAGCCAAATTCAGAATAGCTAAATGAAGTGCATATCGAAATGACCATCAAATCAGTATTAGATATAGGGGGAGAAAAAAAGAGCAAGAAAAGAATCTGTAAGATGGAAGAAAGGGCAAAAACTGTCTTTATAGAAACAGAATGGGAAGCGTAACTTTTCATTATTAAAGCAGGCTTGGGGAGGACTTGGCAAGATGGATACTGACTAGCGAAAGTCTTGCTTAAAGAGATGTCCTCTTACTCACATCAGCACAGTTCAGTGGCTCTGAAGGATACACCAGAACTTGGAAGAGAAAAAAAGCAACCACACTTGAGCTATAATATTTTGAAAGCTGAGCATGATAAGCTAAGATGGAGAAACCTTGACTGAGGCTCTTAGATATTCCTGAAGATAAGGCAGATATTAGCCTTGTATTATTACCTATTGCTAATAATCAAATACTTGTAAAGAGGAAAGTAGCAGTGCTTCTGTTAGGTTTTAAATACCTAAGTATTTATCTGTGTCTGTTTAGCAAATTCCTTCATTAGATTATTTTTAGTCATCTAATTTAATTTATAAATTTTAATTCCATGATGTTATTCACCTTTTCATTTTTTCTCATTTAATAGAAGAATTGGATAGTGCATGATAAACTAACAAGGAATTGCTTTTAACTGAAATTGCCTCTCGACCACATCTGATACTGACAGTGAAAAAAACTTATGGCTAATATTTAAGAATTTGTTTCTGTATGTTTTTATTTCTTTAGAGAAAAAACATTTCTACTGAACAAAGATTCCGTTACAAGCTTTTCAAATACAGCCACACCACAAATCTGTAGCCGAGGCAACTCTTAGTTACTGAGTTTCTTTTTTTTTTTTAATTTCCCAAGGAATTAAATTAGGCTAATTAAGGGCTGCATTGATTTTCCTTGAGTATAACTGTAGTATTTCCTAAGACAGGGCAAAATCATGCAGGAAAAAAAGTGAGAAACTTATATTGGGATGGATGTGAGGAGCAATGGATATCAAATTCTGTTTCTTTATGTTCTGCTTTCCACTGATTACAAATTACTTTTCAGTCAACTCAAAATATGCCTGCAGTGCCATATGTGGAAAAGAGAGACTAAAAATTACAGGAAAGAACATCCTACAGGGAGAAGGATCAGATTCGTGTCCAACAATTTTTTTTTCTCTAATATTTCATGTAAAATCATAGGACTTCTGTGATAGGAAGCTTTCCCAGTAGAGCATTCTGAAAAGAAGAAATTGAATACATTATGGATGGGATTCAGAAATTTCTTATGTATTCTTTTATGAGCTTCATTTTGGTTGAAGGCAGTTTTATTCAGGAAGTTATTTTTGTCAGCTATGCCTGACAAAAGAATGCAGATGGGGGATAAAACCTCCAGCAGTACATATACGTGGCTGTCGCCTTATGTATAAGAATTATTTATAGCCTCTCAGAGAGGGCCCTTATATAGTTTTCTGGAAATGTTGGCTTGGTGTTCAAAGACGTTCAAAAGTCAAAAACAATATTAAGCAAGGATCTTTAATTAAGGTCCACTTGTATGCATTTTTTAACAAATAGCACATTGTAGAAATCAATGGTGCACCCAATTTATTGCTGTGTGCAGCTGTGTGTAGCAAAGAGACAAGATAGAAGATAAAAAGAGAAGAAAAATACAGTCAGAGGGGCAGAATATCTTTCCCATTAGGACAGATGAAATAGCCTAGCACATTCTGGTTTAGAAGAGTGATGTCTGTGGAGAGGTACCACAGAATCTACCCACAAGTTGAGCAGCAGGGGAAACATTATTCACAGTTTCTCATAATAATAAACTTAGGGGACACTGAATTAAATTACTAGGTTACAATAAATAAATTATGAGGTTAAAATAAAATAAAATAAAAAATTCGGATATATAAAGAAATTGTAGAACTCTGAGGATGCTGTGGAGATCAAAAGGGAATAATTTCGTCGAGTCCAATTCATGGACAACAAATGTACCAATTAATATTAAGTTATGGCTCAGGAGATTCCCAGGCTATGAATAGCTGCAAACTGGGAGAATGCAAGCAAGAAAGAGTCATTTCATCTGTAGTTTTTTTCCTATTACTTTTCCTTCTGCATCCACCAAAAATTCCTGCCAGAAACAGATTAATCATCCAGACTTATCTCTGGATTGAGAGAGTATGGCATTTATGTTCTTATTCTCAGAGAAGTTATTTCCAGATGAACACAGGCTAAGGCTGAGGAGATGAAAATCCTTGGGCCTGACATGAGCAGGTATGGCTGCAGCTACTTCTGAACATTGTGCTCCAGGATATTGGGAAGTATAGTTTACGGTGCATGTACATAACACCTTTATGTATAAACTAAAGTATCTGTAAAAACAAAGCTCTCATGGGATGTGAATTAAGCAGTGCCACCTTGACAAACAAATACTTAAAAGAACAGGAGAAAAATTCTCAACTCTGTCCACACATTTATGTCAGCAGTAAATAGAATTTATGGGTGGATTTTGTCATAGCCTATACTTACAATCAGTTTGCTGTTTGCTGCAATTGCCAGGGCAAAACATCTCTGTAAGAACATAAAGATAATGGCATAGTTAAATTTAGTTGACTATTTTAATCTTAAAATTCAGCCTCTAAACACACGTAATTGATAGTATGTGTATGAGTCATGGAAACTTGCTTTTTATGAAGAAAATTACTAATGTTCAGTTCTGACTTTTCTCATTACTTTTTATATCTCCAGTTTCTTTCCAGGATGCAGTGTAGTTATTATTGATCCATAACATTTATAGGAATTTAAATGTACTTCAGATGCCGGGTAGCCTGGCTCCTGCTATTTCAAAGTGCTTGTGACTTTTCAAGCTCTTCTACTTCCTTTCTTGTTCTTTATGAATTGGTCATTATTTACCAGGTATTTAACGATGAACTCCCACTTTCCCTAGGCTGTAAGGCATCACCACCACAAACAGCTTGCCAAGTCTTCTGCGCTGTGCTTCCGGTGCACAGGGAAGTACTGGAAGGTCAGCTGTGAGCAACAGAAAAAATGTACCAAGTCCAGAAAGGTGAAGGAGGTTCGTACTGTCTGACGTTGGGCTGTCCTGAAGTCATCCAGCAAAACATTTGAAAGTGCTTCCATAACAAAAAAAAGCCCCATAGAGCTGCCAGCAGGGCTGACAGATAAACCGAGTGGCTTATGGATGGAAATGAACCTGCTGCAGCCAGTAGGACTCAACCCGATGAGACCATACAGACATACAAGTTTCTCAGAAACATGTTTGAACAACTGCATTAAATCGGTTGCCCAGTAGGCTTTCTTTCGTATGCCTGGAGAGCAGCAGCTGTAGTAATTGTATCTATGGAAGGAGAAGTGGCAGCTACAAGAGTAGTATAACATGAACAGGATGATAAGCTTTAAAACACTTAAAAATATTTTTATTTTAGTAAAAGAGAATGAAAGAGTGGACTAAACAGATAATGCTAGGAAATCAAACATGAGTTTGCCGCAGTTGACTATGTTGGAAAATCTCTTATCGTTGTTTGCTAAGAGCTGATCTCTCAAGGCAATGAGAGTGCTATATATACTTCACATAGAGCAAAACATTTGGTGTATGACCCCCTAAAAATGTTAGTTAGGCAGAGAAAAAGAGAAGGTGGGGATTAGTATAAGCAGTGTAGAAGACATGCCAATTTCAGAAAATTTTGTTTGGAGTAGAGATAAATAGCAGAAGAATTCACAGGAATCAGTCATGAGACTGATTTTATTTAGCAATAACCATGCAGAAGTTTCATGAGAACTTGTTCCAAAATTACATCTTTTTACTAATAGAAACTGCTGATGAGGTTACCAATTGCCCCTGCTGTAACACATCTGTAACCTCTCTGCAAGCCCACAGGTAAGACCTTACACTGTCCTCACACATGGGTACAGTTTGACAAATGTTTCTGGATTAAGCAGCCTCTGGTCTTTATTTTCCCATTTCTACCCCAATTTGTTGCCTATACCAACTCTCAGTGTGCCAAAATAACCATTTGTGGGCAGCGTGGTGAAACAGAGCTGGGAACTTCTGTAAGTTAAAATTAAACCTATTTTGCAGGGTAGTTTTCTTCTGGGATGGATGTGCAGGGAGGCAGAACATCAAAGAGACAAGGCCACTTAGCAGCACACCTTATGTCTGTGCTGAAACATGCAGGTCCTCTTCCCTTGATGTTGGACCAGGAGCTGGAAAAGGTGATCTATCCACCAGTTATCTGCTGCTCAACTCCAAGCTGGTGAAATTAATCTAGCAAATCACATAAACTGACAAACTCTGAAGTATCAAAAAGAAAACAGTTTGACTGCTTAATTAACTGCGTGATCACAACATCCCAACAAAAACAGTTCATTTGCTCTTTCCAGCTACATCTAGAGGCAAGCTGCAGTTCTTTACAGAAAATCACACAGAAGCTGCTGTCCCTTGCACAAAATCACACAGAGCTTGCTATACAAGTGTAGCAGAAATGCTAAGTCATGGCCTGAACCAGTGATTGAGCACCTGGTGGGAAGGCAGGGCCAACCTAGGGGAGCTCAGGTGCCTGCAATGCACCCCAGTGACTGGCTCCACTCCTTCCCAGTCCTCATTTAAAGGTTGGCAGCAGAGGTAAGGGAGTCTTATTGGAGTTCCCTGCCTACCTAAGGCCTTTCAGTGGTAAGCAGATTTTTTTTTTTTTTTTTTTTTTTTCCCCCCCCCCACTGTTCTTTCTGTGCTCGTGGCTGCTGTTTTTGAGCATATCTTTACTTGTTATGGCCTGGGACTTTTCTATTATGCTATCATTGCTGTGCTTTCCATTGCATTACAACATGTCATATGCTACATTGTTTGAATTCTGTGTGTTACCCTCAGTAATAAATGCTACATAATGAAACCTACAAGCACTGCCAATATTCTCCACCATTTACTCATGAACAGAACAGGATATGGATTGAATGAAGTCCTAAAGACCATGTGTTAGGGAAAGGGATATTGGTTAAATCAAGTAGCTTTGTCCCAGTTTCACCACCTGTGACTTTGTCTTTAGATCTTTTTACAGACTCACAGGGAGAGAAGAGCTTTGGGTCTGGTAAAAAAAAATAATTGCTTTTAAAACTATTCACATCATGATTCATAAGGTTTTAATAGTGCTTATTCAGAGGGACATGACAGAGGAAAGCAGAAATATATGACTAAAATGACAAAATGGGCAATATCATACAATTTCGTGGAGGAAATTCTCCTTTTTGGAAAAGGAAGTGTTGTAAGGTGTTCCTCTTCAGGAGAAAGATAAGCAAAAGCAAGATTCTGTAGCAGATAAATGAACACAACAAGGCTTTCCAGCTTGAGTGGGCAAACGAGGAGAACATTTGCTGCAGTGTTCTGTCCTTACAGATGGATGAAAACAAGGGAAGGCAGGAAACAGCTGCTGCCTTGGACAGAAAGAGCAAGAAAACCTTCTTCTTAACATCACGGATTTTGCTCCACTTTTGTTGAATGTGGGATGGATGAAGGGAACTAGGGAATGTTTTTATTATCGAATAACACCTACTTAAATGTAGATGTAAAGCTAGAAATTCAAATGGGTCTCAGATTATGCTCTGTTGTAGGAGTGAGGCACAAACCCCTTGCTGGTACCATACCACCACCTGTATGGCTCCAGCAAGTACAACAGAGCAGTAGTTCAAAATTTGAGTATTTAGAGTGATAAAACTTTACTATAAGCAAATATCCAGATGCTTCTTGCTGTTTTTTTCTTTCATTTATTTCTTTTTCCACAAAGAACTCCTATGATATCAGAACATCTGTGTGTTTCCCTTGTGGAAGGGCTGCACATGAAGCATAGGTCTTTCATCATCCTCAGACTGTGGTAAAACCATCCCTGCTGAGGCTTCTGCCCTGGGAATGCTGTTTAGTCCTTGTTGCCAAGGGACGTGAAGAAAAGATTAAATGAGACATAGCTGAGGTTGGGGTAGGCAGTAAGTTACCTTTCAGGAATTTGACTCGCCCATCTGAAATTCATGGCCTTAAAAAGGCAGATAGGAAACTGAGCTGTTTTAGTAAAGAAACAACGCTTTAACTATTCAAGAGTAAAAAAAACTGGAGGGCAAATTAATGAGTTGCCATAGAATCTGGCATTCTGCTTAGCTGGTTCTGAGCTGTAGCCTGCTGACTACCAGAATCATACCATTAGTGAATCACTTGCAACTAAACAGGTACAGACTGGAGTATCCTGAAAAAGCAAAGCCAAGATTATTGTGTTTTAGTTTGGGAGAATGGATGAAGGCATAGAAGGCCCAGACAAAAAACAAACAAACAAAAAAAACTCTTATACAGTAGAAATACCTCAAGCCACATGAAAGTCTTCAGAATTTTATTTTTCCATGAGTGATTTTGGCTTCAGAATCAAACTAATTCTGATGAATGACAGGCTAACCTGGGATCAGCCAGGCTTAAATTAATAGGATCGGTAGTTACGGGCTCATGTTCTTATGGTTCCGTTCCAATAGGTAACTTCTGTCAAAAAGTCTTTAAGTTAGCCAAATTGGCTGTAGGTGGGATTCACAGTAAACATAATCCTTCAACTGCCATAGTTAATGTCACAGTGTTTAAGTTTGGTGATAAGACCAAGAGTCATGATTTATACCTTCCAACTATCTTACCTTGTCTGATAATTGCTGCAAAAATGCTTTCTTGGTCTGGTGAAGTGAAAGGCTTTTGCCTTTTCTATCATAGTGTTCCCCAACTTTATTCTTCACTCAGAACAAAGATTTTATCTTCTCGTATGCAGAGAGCCAAAAAATGGCCTGTGTGTCACCTAAAACATGTAACATTTCAATTTTGAAGGAGAGAAATACAGATCATCAGTTTATAGGTGAATTATGCCTAAAAATCTGAACTATTCAGCCTGTATAACTCACTGTAAACTTGAGCAAAACTGTTCAGGTTCTACATGCAGTGTACATTTGTGACGATTTAGTTTCTAATTTAGCTTCATGCCATATGCATGTGGAAAGTGCTCATTCAGAGCACCCCATGAAGAGTGGCCCCAACACTGATTGACTCAAATGGGCCCTTCATTAAAGCTGTCACACCCCTCTTTTTCCCGACTCCTGCTACATGTGATCTCTCAAACCAGCCTTCCCTTAGCTCTTCCATTTTCTTGCCATAAAATCTTATTGCCTTAGACCCTAGCTTTGAACCCATTTATTCCCTAAATTCGCATCCTTTTTTTTTTCCCTCCAAACTCTCAAAAATCATTCGGTACGTTTTTCCTGTAATTTATTGTTTTGAGTTGATCTGAGTTTAAGAAAAATCCACTAAAGCAGTCAACTGTGTGTCAGTAAGGAATGTCAGAAGCCACTTTCCACCCTGTGAGCCAACCAAACACTTGAGTATCCAGATTATCCAAATAAATCACTAGTTTTTAAACCTGATGACACATTTATTGCATGAGGAAAGTTAAAAACCACTCAAAACCATTGCCAAATGCTGAGATGAATAATGGCTACTTAGAGGAAACAAACTATTCATCAAAGACATTTTGGGGACATATGTAGAATAGTGCTATTCATGGACCAGTATATAATAGGTAATTGGAAGAATTTTTCAAGGCTAGTGTTGAATATAGGGCACAATAAAGGGAGAAGATAGCTAAGCTAAGATGAAAGATCTCTTTATAGGACTTAAATTTTCTTCCATAGTATTTATGTCACCAGTACTGTCTGTTCATCCAGGCACGATAGAGCCATGTCAGACTGAATCTACAGCTGAAACAAGTGTCTGAAATAGCATTAATAGAGTATCTTATGTAACAATTGGCAAAGTAGCAAAATTCAAGGATTTTTGTGATTCACTTATGTTTAAAATTCTGATTTGGATAAGTTTGTAAGTTCCCTCTAATTTGTTTGGTTTTCCCAAAACATCGGACACAGTAACGCAGTTAAGATCCTGTAGTCACATAGGAGTGCAGAGACATGCAAGGTCCATGAGCTCTAATGCCCTAGTGTTTTAGACTTCTACCATATTACTCCCTCTAAGTCATATAAAGAAAAAATTTTTTAAGACACCATTAGGCTTTTTCAAAACTTCAGTCCTCTGGTGAAATACTTTTCTAGTTTCCAGCCTCAATTTATGAGATGCCAACCAATACCTGACTTTTCTGTGGGAGTTGTAAAGTACCTTCCTACCATATGTCACGGGATTGGAACTAAGTAGTGATTATTTGGTTTAAATTAAGTCACAGATAATGCGTGAGAAACATTGACTATAGATATGTTCAGGTTAAGGGAATCGTGCCTGAGGGGCAGTGGCACTGCAGGGCTTGCTGACCCCCGCACAGGGACCTGGCTGTCCATGCTGCAACCCCTTCAGGTCCTTCGTGCCCGGGGACAGGATGGGCTTTCCCAGAGGCAGCATCCATGCTCAGGCTGGATTTCTGGCTTTGTAATCAGCCCAAAAGGGAATATTATAAATAGAAGGCTTAACTGAGATGTTTAAAGTTAGATAAAAGCAAATTGGGCCTGCATAATAAAGTCAGTATTGCCTCTGTCTTCCAAGCTGGGGTCATCTCATCTTCAGGGCAAGTAATCAGAGCTACAGACTGTGCCAGGTACATGCTGGGCTTTTAAAGGATTGTTTTAAACTCATTAACAATATATTAATTCCACATGTTACAAGTCAAAATGGTCCTTCCAAGTATCTAGACTTATTAATTTCTGTCCTGTGGTCACAGGACAGGATGTTATGGTCTTTATAGGCAAAATCATTAAAATGGTTCTTCAAAGATGATGTGTATGTGAGGGAAGCAGTATTTTTCTCCATGTTCTTATTGTTGAGTAAGGCCAAGTTAAGTGCTCTCTAACAGAGGCAATATGGTTGGGATACTTCTCTGAATGACAGAAGCTAGAATTAGCAAGAATGACTTAATTGTCTAATTCACCATCTGCCTAATATACAATCATTCTTTACAACACAGTTTTCTATAGTACTTATATTTCAATTTTCCTCTCATGAATACAGTTCTGTGTAACAAAATATTTCCCTGTAGTCAGGATCCATTATTAATTACATTGTTATAAACTTGCTTATTGATTCATTCATTATTTGCCAAGTATTCTTCATATCCTGCAGAGACAGGCAGAAAAAGCCCAAGGCACTAATTACGAGCAGGTGAAGAATGTAAGTAGGAAACCAAGGATGAGCAGTGGCCGGTGGGTATTGCTAAATGAAGCCTTTCAGAACAGAGAAGCTCACAGTTCAATAGGCTTGTATTGAAAAGCAGTCCCAATTATAAAGGCACCAGCTCAGAAATGAAGGACTTCAACATAGAGCTTGGCTCTTCGATTTCATTTTCCAAAGCTAATATTAATATTTAATTGCATAACCCAGGGCATTGATTGTATTTTGTAGCATATATATAGAAAAAATCTTTATTTTGTCTGTTAAAAATATATAACTAGTTTGATTTGGTATGTATTTACTTATTAAATGCTTTTATACAGTATTTCAATCTAAACTTCATGTCAGCTAGATCACTATATATCCCAGCCTATGCTATGAGGAAAAGATGAAAATATTCAAATGCAGTCAGTTATAAATACTATCATGTTCTTTTATTTATATTAAGGATTTTTATTTTCTTTGGATGGACATGTGTTAATAGGAAGGTCCCTACAATAGCACATGCAGCACAAGGCGTTCCCCCTGAAAGCCAGGATTTCCCCAATAAGTTACTGCCCAAACTCTACTAAAAGCACAGCATTGTGCGGACGCTATACACAGACTCTGCCTTTACACAGCAACCTGCAGCTTTGGGCTTAGGCTGCTGCCTTTCTTGAGCAAGAGTTGGGCTTGATTCACCCCCAGTGTAATTGAATGCAAGGGGGTTCATACTGATACGCTGACCACAAAGGTGTACCAATGAGCTGGGAGAGGATGAGAGCTCAGCTCTCTCAAGGATGAGAAGACCCCCCCCGGTGATGTTAACTGCTGTGATGCCCACAGATAAACACTGGAGGAAGCAGGCTCCCTGGACCACAAGGGATGGCAAAACAGCTCTCTATCATATGTTCCTGTGGGGTGTTGTTGCCTGCTGAGGTCCATGCTTTGTTGGGGTGGCTTTTGTGCAAGCTCACCTCTTTTGCTGGCACTGCATCCTGCTCCTGTTTGTCCCTCTCCATGTGTCACTCCCATGGCACGGGCAGCCTTGGCTTTTCACTTCCTGTGCAGTAAGATTCAATTTCAGTCATACTGCTGAGGAACCTTCAGCTGCCAAGGCCAGAGAATCATTTCCAGTTTTAAGATCTAGTTTCTGAGTGCACTTGGTTTTCTAAAGAATACACAGTGCAGATATATGAATAGACATGTATTTCTTCCCTTAAAGAGATAAGATAGTGTTCCCTCTACATAATCTTTATTTTTGTAGTAGGTCCATTATGTGGTGCTTCTCAAAGACACCCAGACAACACATTTAAGCAAGATGTAGTAATTTGGAAAACAGCTGCCAGCCACACAGGTATTGACATATAGAAGAAGTTCTGTGCAAAATCTTTAAAATTTTTATTCTGACTCCTCTTCAGTTCATCACGGTGTTATTAATTACTATTATCACTGATAGCATAAAGATGTAAACGCTTGTTTCTTCACAGCTTTATATACAACATCACAGAGAAGGCTGTTAGGTATGTGACACTGAAAACAAAAAAGAACAGAAGAGTAAAACCAGAGGAAAGGTATAGTGAATTATAGTATGAAAAGGAAATCTATTTACACGCATTAATCTATACATCATCATATTCTGTACATTTTGTAAAAAATAATCACATTCATTTACATCATCTTTAACTGTTACTGTACTCAACAGATAAAAAGATATAAAGACAATGAAAGAGACTTTCAAAACAATACTCATACTAATGCTCCGGGAAGGGGGGGAAGCTGCAGGTTATGAGAAATTTACTACAGTGCTTTGGGGAATGAAGGATTTGGGGACATTTCAGCCACTGTTTTAGACAGTGGAAATGGTACAAACATACTGTCATCATTGGGCAGAACCAGATTAAACACAGAATGGTTAAATCATATCGAAGAATGCTTTTTTAAGTAGCTGACATACTGGTTTTACTGATACGTGCTGATATACTCTTATAATATAAATGTCAGAATTTATTATTTCAATGCTCTTCATTTGAGCAACAGAATGCACTGTATACTACCTGCTGCTATTTGGTTATGCCAAGGTGGTCGTACTGGTGGCCCACAGTTTATCTAGGCACTCATGGTAACGTGAAGGAACTTTTGCTTGTAAAAGTATTTCCTGTATTACTTTGCACAGACAGCAATTGCTCAGACAGTAACCCTAACACACAAAGTAGCTTCTCTACAGGCTACATGCCAGTTGTACTTTTTTATCAGACATATTTAATGTTTAATTTACATTAAAATTGACAAAAAAAAAGAACTGTAGAAATGAGTTTGGATGTTATTCACAATCACTTTGCTGAAATGGACAAATTCAATGTCAACAGGATAAGTTTTTTAGCACTCACAAGAACAGGAGAAAAATAACGGCAATGACTCATCTCAGTCCTCATGCTTGGTGTGTGAGGCATGTGCACTTGGCAATGATTTATTTCACACGCGGTTGGACAGATTGCACAGCTTGCTTTCCCCTTTGTCATGTTAAAGGCAGAGGGAAACCTGTCTGGGGTGTGTCAGGATGTGAAGTGCTACACAATGGGGCAAGCTGCCTCTGACTTGACTCTAGAAGGCTTTTTAAACTGAAACCTTTTGTGGCTAGCAAGTTATTGACACTATGGTACAGTCCCAGTTCCTCAGCTGCTACATGCAGCACGCATCTGCACTTTGTCTGGTGCGGTCTGTTGGGCTCTAGTGCATTCCAGTGTGGTATACATGGAGTAGCTACTTAAATACATGTCAAACACAACATTTATGGAAACCAGCACTGCTCTCAGTGGCTTAAAGGACGTTTTAGTGCACCTGAGCCAGACACCAAGGTCAACATACTTTAACAATGTTACTAAATTACATGGTGAAAAATCAGGCCAGTAATATTCTCACTTCATGTCATTAACCAGCTCCTGGTCAGCAGCTGAAATGACTGCACAGATGATGGTATGACTGTGTCAACTCTGAGTGGGAGTGAGAAATGTGGTCAATGCTGTACGCGTTCCTGAAGGGATATACTGAAATATTTCATTTTATGTGGATGAAACTATTCTAAATTTGAATGAGGCATAGAAGAGAAACAGGAAAAAACATTTGAGAAAATGCCCTGTACTCAGAATTTTAGAGATCTGACATGTTTAGTTTCTCAGGAAATTAAGATGGTTTCAAGTGTGATTCAAGAGATTTCACTTAAAGGAAATTTCTCGTATTCACGAGCACTTTTAGTGTATGACCCATCTGCAAAAGACAAAAAGGCAAACACCTAAAAAAACAAACTGCTGAAAGCCGAACCCAGGCAAATCAATACAGGTCATAAGGCCTTTGGGTTTATCATGGAGGGCAGTCAACCACAGGGACATCCCACCACATGGACTAGGTAGGGATCCTTCATTGCCTTTGTGTGAACACTGATGGGAGGATAAGTTTTGTCAGTCAGCTTGTGTGGCTTAAAAGAGAGTATTTAGTTATCATCTGTTAGCAACACAACTGAACAGACTCTGGGGAGGCCTAATTGTAGACATACATGGAGTGAGAAATCTTAAGTTCTGTTCAATTCAGTTCTATTCTATTCTACTCCACCCCACCCTACCCTCATCTCATTTTATAGTAAACACAGAAAAAAACCGATTCAGTTTACGTGCCCTAGATGCACAGCAGAACATGGGATGAAACATCTACAACTAGCGCCTACTTCTTTATGACCAACATGGAAGGCACTTAAAACGAGTCTTTAGCTCAGAAACAAACATTTGGCTTTTTAGGGCATAAGTAAGGGTAGATAAATTTCACCTAAATTTATCAAGTGCCTAGCTAAAATCATCATCTCTGAAGAGGAAAATTTAAGTTAACTTTATATATTTAGATTCTGATCACCATCAGCAACTAGAAGGTAATCTGTCCATGTGTCCCCCAGGCATCATCAGCAGGTAATATGATAAAAATCACTCAAAATGAATGGTGTTGCCTCCCTGGCTCCAAGGCAAGTAAAGCACAACCACTCAGTACAAGAGAGAATCTTGTTGCCATTCTTGTTTAGTTAACCCGACAGCACGCATGGTGTGCTACTGGCTTTTCAGTGGGAATATAATCCAGCAGTGTTCCTGCTCTGAAGCCTTTATGACTCAGTTTGGACCCTGATGCAACCAAAGTGAGAAAGGCAGTAAGGGAATGGAGGAGTAAGTCACTAAGTCACAAGGCCATACAGGCAGAGCATACACCTGCATTGCTTCATCCACCTTCTCCCCTGATGCTACTAAGACTGAATATGAACTATGTTCAGGGATGACAGAGTCAAATGTTTTCTTGCATTGTCCTTTTGTCTCTGAAGAGTTACCAGCAAGACCATTTGACTCCACAGTGTTGTGTAAAATCTAATGCAAGACAAAGCTATTTTAGTGCTTTGTAGAGATGTGAAACACTGAACAAGTACTGGATTCATCAAACTGGTTTTCAGGTTTTGCATACATTTTAGCATAGTGTGGACTTTTGTGTGAAAAGGCAGATGGAAGTTCCACGATGATGGGATGATGCTCAACATTGCGTATAGTTATTTGGATATGGGAATTTTCTGGAAGTAGAAATAAGTGAGAACAGCGCCCTCTGGGTCTTTACAGACATGAAAATGGTTGCATAAAGCACAGTGAAGGTTGGTGTCATGCAACACTGATGAGTGCTGCCCACGGGGCAGTCCTGGGACATTCCTGTCTTTGATCTGACAGAACTATATATCACTCCAGGGTAATCCCATTACAATAAATTGTATTTGACCAATAAATAGCTAAATTAAATCAGAACAAGAGATGTACAGACACTCTGATGACTGCCAACAGTACTGATATTTTCAGGAGTGTACATGAATGCCTGCCAAGACATACCCTTGCCACTATTCTTCTCTTTCCCTGGCAATATTACTGACCTTGGATTCTGCTGGCTTCATATGATCTATCATCTGAGATATCAGGGCAATTGGTGTTATCAATCAACAGTGCTCATGTAAAACTTGTCATTTAGAGTGGACATGGTTAAACATAACATGAGAAGTAAACATCACTGGGTTTATTTCTTTTAAAACTGCAAATGTTCTATGTGTATTTATAAGAACTTGTCAGTTCTGTCTTCTTTTTTTACAAAGTGGCTGCATAGGAGGCTTGGTGTTGCTGAGAATTCCTTCTATTTATGCCTTTTATGGTCATTTTTAGGGTTTGTGGTTTTTTTTTTTTTTTTTGGAGTCATGGCCACAACAGAATTTTAAATCAGCTCAGATAGATACAGAATAGAATCAAACTAAGAGAATTTACGTTATTCCTTAAACGGGAGTTCTAACATTATTGCAATATTGCTTGTCTCAGCTGCCAAGTATGTAGTTCTAGAGATATAATTCAGTGAAAATATTAAATAAAAATGATATTTTCAATGGGTAATGATCTCCAAAGCTGTTTATCTTATGATTGATAGACTGCTCTAGCAATAAAGCACCTCTTCAGAAAATTGTTTAATAAAAGATCAACACAAATCTCTTTGATTTTAAACAGAGAAGTACAACTGGGGATTAGAACTGCACTACTGGCAAATGCTGATGTTTTAATCAAAACGATTACAATAGACTTAGACTGCAAAGGCAGTCCTATGTTCTGCACCAAAACATAAAACACGTGCAATTTCAAAGGGGGCAACAGGACAGAAATCAAACTGTAGAAATTAACCTCTGCAATTTATACCATTAGCTAATAAGCCTTACTTTTTTTTCCTCTCTGTGTAAAGTTAATGATTTCCTGGATCAGCACACTAAGCTCCCAATGTGGTTAATTATTGCCTCACATTTCTTTATTTTTCTTTTGTTTTTCATAATTAGGAAAGAATTTCCTAATCCTTAAGGAAAGAAGTATTACCTTAAGTATAAATATAGTTTAAGAAATTTTCCTGCTTCCCATCATAACCTTTTCAATAGGTACCAAAGCAGCCTACATTGAATAGGATCCCACACATCTGTTTCACAGACAGGCTGCAGGCAAAAGGGACCTTCATAGTAAATGAGTTTTTGAATAGTTATGGCTAATACATGGCAAGAGAACATAAAGACTAGTATGAATGTCACTAAAGAAAAGAACAGAAAGCATCCATGGGGCAGGTATCTTTGTTATTACTTGGCTGACTGCACAAATCAATTTCCCAAGTACCAACATATAGAAAAGCAAAGCAATAAACTGTACATTTTAGAAAATGCCACATCAAGCTGCATATAACAGATGTATCCCACAGTTTTTGCATGTTTTGGGAACCTAGCTGATTTATATCATGGTGGTCTCTGTCTGCACGAATGACTGAGCCCTTGAATTCCGATGGAGCTGAGAAACACTTTCTGATCCATTTCGAGAAATCGAGCTATGCAGTCTGTAGTCTCTGCCTGCTGTCTGCTTCCAGCACAAACTCCGCCATTTTCTTTTCAGCTCTCCTTGTACCTGTGTTAAAAAGAAAATGCACAAAATGAAAACGCACTTTTTCCCTGAGGAACTTTTCCACATTTACTGGCTACTAAATGGGGACTTCTGGGAACAACTTCTAACCAGTTTTTACAAAACTGAGGTGAAAACTGCACCTACATTGTTTGTGAAGAGAGGCCACTTTTAAATTCAGATTTGTATCACTTGAGTTGCCACAAGTGGCTTTTATTAGAATAGTCACTAGCTATTAGTCACTTGTACTTAAAACATCAAATGTTTAGCCTCAAATCAGTCATCTTATGAATATCAAAGACCAGAACAGCAGTAGACTAGATGTCAGTTCCCAGTGCAAGCAGGTGTCTTCTTCAGGCAGATTCCTCCTGACACACACTGAATGCTATTTAACACGTATCACACCTTAAAAAGCAGCTGATATGCTAGCATCATACCCTGAATACTTACTAAATTCTGTCCCAAGTTTTGCATGAATTTCTAAGCTTGTTGCACCTCACTTGGACTGTTCCATAACTTGCACCGGGCCAGAATCAGATCACATTAAGTAAAGATGCACTGCCATTTGCAAGGAATTAGATTTCAAATGGCTTTTAACATTTCTCCTGCTGCACAGAAACGTGTATGTTCTATAAGCAGGAATGCAAACATTCTCTTAAAACAGCTACATGTTACACAGAGTGGAATTATAGAGGCACTTATTTATTACATATACTGAAAATAACAATTAACATCCTCAATAGAATAACGAGACTTACCTCACTGTTCAAAAAACAATATAGGACTGCAACAATCAATCCCTAGAAACAGAAAATATTCATTATTTGGTATGCAGCACTAACCTAAGTCAATAAAACTTGAATAAAAACTTGAAAAATTACCTGAAAAGATCCCAAACACAACTCAAAGATTATTTTGTAATTGTTGGAACTGCGGTCAGGAAACAGAGCAAACACTGTGTAGTGAACTCCAAATAATGGAATAAGCAACAGCGTGGATTTTGCAAGTCTCCTGGGTAGATGAAGCAGAAAAAGACAGAGTTTAATGATAAGCTGTTGCTTTACTAAGGTAAGAACCTAATGCAATTTCATTTAGATAAACCTTATATGACTTGCATTTTATGAACAGTTAGAGACATTTACTAAAAACTGTTTTCCTTTCAAGCTTGCTGTAAGATTATCCACACAGTAACCTTTATAAATTAATGTGTGCAGCTCTACTTGATCTTGCTGACCCTGTGCTCTTCCAAAATCTGGTGAAGGCTCCAGGGTCTCTCTAAATCAAAACACCCTTTTTCCACTGACCTCTGGACAGCAGTAGGGTGTAGGACCTGTTCTCTGCTGTGCCTCTTTGACACACAGCAAGTTCCCAGCCTGTCTCATGAGAGGCTATCAGGCCTCTCAGGACATTTTTTACCTTGCATGAATCATAGAATCAATCAGGTTGGAAAAGACCTTAAAGATCATCAAGGCCATCCACAACCTAACCATACTACCCTAACTCTAACAACCCTCCGCTAAATCATGTCCCTGAGCACCACCATGAAGTGTTGAGAGTGGAGAGGAATACTGCCTTCCTGCAAAATTTTACAGACAGTTCTTGTGTAAAGGTGAATTCTATGTCCAAAATTAGTATTTTCAGGTTCATTTCTTTTAAACTGGTACCTGTAAGGATGCTCGTACAATTCATACGCAGAGTAGGAAAGGAAATGCAATCCAGAATAATCTCAGCTGTGAGATTTAAATCAGAAATTTCAGATTTACCCCCAAATTCACAACTATAATGATAGTATGAGATATATACCCATGAAAAAATTTTAATGTTATAAATTATGTAATGCAATTTATCATGAGACACTACTGACGTTAAGAATGTGAACTTTTCATTATTAAGCAGGACAGTTTTGACAAACTGCCTGTGAAACCAGTGAAATGATGAATTGCTCATTATCCCTTATCTGTCACTCATTTCACTCTAATGACATCAGTTTTATGTATTATGGAGGACCAGTCATGCATGATTATGGATGTTTGGTATCAGATCAAATTCAAGAAGTTGTAAAGTTGAGTACCACAATTCATCACTCTCTTGGTGAATCTAACTGGATTCAACAATGAAAGGAAGGTGCTGTGATTTCCCCTACTTTATTAGAATAGTCAAAGTATTACAAGCAGTTTTATTTTTTCTGTGTCAGTCCTCACGGCCTTCCTTCACTCATCGTGTCCCAGAGGCTACATCTGTTTGTGTGGAAATAATCAGTTCTGACAGCAAAATTTCTCGAGAATAGTAAAAAACCTCAAACTTAAAAGTGGTATCAGTAAGTGGTAGCAACAGGGTTTCTCTGGCAGATGAAATTCATTTACAACTGAAGGAGATGATGATGGCAGCAAATTTCCTGGTTTCCCAAGCGAAGTGGAAAACTGATTTTATTTCAACTTAACTTTTCCTACTGCAAAAGTAAAATGAGCATCAAAAAGGGTGGAATCAGGTACAGACAAATGGGACACAGGAAGGGAAGAAAAATGATGATTTGAAATGGGTAGTATTTGTTTTATACTCATACTTTCACTCCATTCCTTTAGCAAAATTTTGTCTAGCTGATATTACTTTCTGTTTTAGTGAAGGAAGGACACAGAAAAAAATAGCCTTATTCTTCACTGTATTTTAGAAAGCACATTTGCATTTTGAAAAATGAGCCTTCCAAACCTTTAATTTGCTCTGTAGAAACAGCATTTCTTGAGAAGGTTAATCTGCCGTTCCAATGAGTATCTGCTAAAGACTACCCAATCCAAACTTAATCAGGCAATCAGTTGCTAAAAGCAAAGAATTCACATGGCTGAACAATGAAGGACAAGGTTGCTGTTACAGAACTAATAATGCTGCAGTAAACTATGGAAAATGATGGGACAGACAGGAAGGGAATGCTTCGTTTTCACAAAATACATAAATACCACAAAATTTTCTCTCACAAGAAATAAACTTGAGCAGATTTCCTGCATATATATATGCATATAGATTTCCTGCCATATACATTTATGTATGTCAATGTGCTAGATAATACAGTGGTGACTGTAATTTCATCTAGGTTGATTTAGTTCTCTCATGCATTCAATTAATTCAATAACACAAAAACAAAAAAGGAACTGAATAGGTCTGTCAAGCACGTTATATTTCCTTTTAATAACTTATGGGAACAATTTCTTTCCAACTTTCTCTTAAAATATATTTAAATATTAGAACAAAATGTGTTTTGTAAATGAATAAAGAAGTTTTTAAATAGGTTTGAGCCATACATTTTGATATTTCAGTAACTATTATGTTGAAATGAAATACCTATACATTAAAAGAAAAATACTATTTCTCATATATTTTTTGCATAAGAATCATGGAATTAAACTCAAATTCAAGAGTAGCTTGTTGGTCTTTATGAAATTGCCTGTTTTTTACTGAATTTGGTGTTTGAAAAAATTATGTTAATCTCTATTTAAACATAATGTTACAACCTTTATTAAATCACATCTAAAATTAGGAGCTTTTGAATTAAACACAATTATACTGTCATAGCAACTGCTAGTAGCAGGTTTCAGCCCAGTAAATCTTATAGAGATTAGTTAAATTCTATATATAATGCCTAAAAATATGACTCACTTGTACTGTGACTGGTCATTTCCTCCAACATCTGGTGATCTTAACTTCTGGAGTAAGATTCTTATAATACTGATGAAAAGTATAAAATTCACCTGCAAAGAAAACAAATACAATGGTGATTTGAGACTTCTCCATTCAAGATGCAGCACCAAGAAATGCTTATCAAATCAGAGTAATCAACTCAGCAGTCAGCACTGTGCACCTCCTGCCAGAACACGTTTAGCTCTACACAGTTAAATCTACTTATGTCCAGCGCACCTCTACATGGCTACTAGTCTTTGTCTGTCTGGAAGGGCCTTTGAACACCCCAGCTGTCAGCAGTGCTCTGCATGTGAAATCTCAACTGAAGACAGTTTTCTTGTCAGGATGGGACACTGGATGGGATCTAGTGCTATCAATGATTGTCCTGAATTGTCTTTTGGATCTATGATTGGAAGCAAAAGGACAACGTAAGTCCTGTGCACAGTTTTGATCCTCTCTTGCCTCTCATCTTCACATTTATTATTTTGTCTGTCTGGATAAGGAGAATAGAAGATTGCTGAATGGGCAATCTGTCCACTTCCATCAAGCATGGAGAGGGCACATCACATGTATCAGTCTGTCCAGGGTACTGATGAATACATTATGACTGAAGAAATCAGACCCTTGCAGTATAACATTTTATCCTTGTAACAGCATTCTAGAATAGGACTATCTCATTTCATGGAAGGAGAATGGAGGCACTTGGATCAGAAAAAGTTATGATCAGACCTTGGTCAGTCTAGAACATCCAAGACTAACACTCAGCAGGACTCTAAATCTCACTCACATAGTTTCTTCATTGGCTTCTGGCATCTTGCGTTCCCTACCTGTTCTGTTCCTGGATATTTTGGTACATTAGAAAACATAGGCCTTTAATGAAGAAAACACACATTTTTCAGGCAGATGATGAGTATGAAGTTTGACTTGCTTACTTATGTAAAAGTAATAGGTAGCAGGCAGTATTCTTGCTGATTAAATCTGTGGAATTAAATACCACAGTATAGTGTACAGACCGAAGGATACACATTAAGTACAGATATGTACACTGGAGCTATTATTTGTGAACAAGGAGAGAGCCTCCATTTCCTTGTATATCTGCTATCCACAAAACAGGAGAAAATAGGAAAACTATATACTCTACATTTGCACAAAAGCAGAATTACTTCTTTTTCTTGACAGACCTCACTAATTTCTACCACAATAGAATAAACAACTGTCATCCTTTTGGTTCCTGAGGCATCAAATCATCTGCGAAACTAGAAAAAGGTGACTCACATTCTTGACTGTCATACACATATTACCTTTAAGTCCGTTTTCAAATGTGTCACTTTCACTCTGTAAGCACAATCTCGGATTAATGAAAAACATGCATTTTTGTTTGGAGTTTGTAACATTCCTTGACACTGCTGAGCTCGTTAACCCAGTCAGAGGGAACAAAGTGTCCTCCAGAGGTTCCTGCCAGCCTTAACCATTTTGGGATTCTACAAAAATCCTTTGAGTGTGATGTCTTTAAATAGGATATAACATGTATATTGTTGAATGAATATCTAAGAACAGTAAAATGAGAATATAATGTGATTGCAGACAAACTGTAAGACAAAGACAATTGATGTCTCTTTACTGGAGTAATAGCAAGATGCTACTGATACCCTTTGTTACTGGCTGACTTGCTGTCAGTTTTTGAGACTACACACATTGCCTGAGTGATCATTTAAACTCCCTTCATGTTGCTTCTTTCTGCTATTTAGTTTGCTACACTAGCTGCTATATGAGATAACATGATGAACATTTTTCATCTGCTCTGTAGTTAAAAGAAGTACAGCTTCCACATGAAAACCACTCTTTCTCAAACAAAAGGAGTTCACTGCAGAGGAAGTATGAAGAAGGCAGTTGTGAAGCAATTTGCCAAATGTCCAAATTAACTGTCTGGAATAGGAATCTCTAATTAAACAACTCTGAAATGCGTACAGCATAAAGTATGGCAACCTGCATGTTAGCTTTTTTTAAAGCCAAAACTGTCAGGAGGTGATGCCAGAGAAGGCTTCTGACATACTGCATTAATTGCAGCTATTCCCACTTAGAGAAGTGACTCCAGAACTTGCTTTCACAAAACTATTTAGTGCTGGATAATAAGCATATAGATAATATAACCTTCGGACCAGTGAAATGTGTTTGGATGTAGCACAGAAATCAATGGAAAACAGTGAAGTTTTTCAGTATCACCTGTCATCTGTGCTCTTCCTCCATGCCATCATGTAAGACAGTCCATAACAGTTTTGAACTCTGGTGTTTTACTATGCTTTATTTTACCAAAATCCAGCTTCTTTCAGAATCTTCCAGTATTCACCTCACTAATTACACGTCTTTGTCATTCCTAACGCTGAAATCATTTGTTACTGCTGATCATCCTTTTCATCATTCTAAGTTTTCCAGTTCTCAAGAACAGACAAGACTCTGTGCAGGAAGTCATACCTTCATTCAGAAATGCCGCAACTTTTGCAACCCATTTTCAAAGAATTTGTAGTGATCTGTTTTCATTGATGAATGGCAGGCAGCCCTGAACTCATTATTCAAAGAATTGTGTCTTCAATTTTTATTTTTTCTTGAAGGTAACTGGAAATACTTGTGTATGTATACTGAAAATGCTTTTCCATAAATGCAGTATTTTTATGCACTGATGACCAATTTTACATGGCATTTCATTAGCTACTTTTACTTAAAGCGTGCACTCTGTACAGCAATAAACTTTGAATGGCATTCTAGATGCCACAGTGACTGTGATGACTGTGGGCTGATGCTCCAACAATATGTGTTACTTATCTGTCAGGAAAGGGTGAATATTACTGCCTTGTACAACTGCCTGTACTTCCGAAATCTCCTTTCACAGCTCCCCAAATGCAAAATGTAGTTGAACAAACTGGTAGAGAATCACCTAATTAGAGAAGGAAGTGGTTTTACACAGTACATGAAGAAGAATCACTTGGTCATCTTTAGTTGCTCTCATCCCTAAAACACGCTGCCTAACAAGAGACATCTCTAGAAGGTGACAGTGGATTCTAAACATGAGCACCTGGCAAGCTAGAAAAGGTCATCTGCAAAATGTGTCTGTATGCCTTACAGTCCCACTGTACCATACCAGTAACTGAAACAGTAAAAAGCCAGCATGGCTGTTCCTTTGCCTCCATGATTCTGGTCCACATTATAATAAATTGGACTTCTACTAACTAACCAGTACTCCGTTTTCTTAACTCCCAACGCATTTCCTACTCTATGCTAAGATTCAGCTGGAAGTCAAGTCTGCCAATGAACACGTGGATAACTTTTGTCTCCTCACCTAGGACTTCTTTGGAGAAGTACTGCTTTCTGGCACATAAAGTCTCAGCTCAGATAGCTGTTTAAATAGGATGTCCACAGGCTCCATAGGACCTCCATAGGCTTTTTCATGTTTCTGAAAACACCAAGTGGCTTGTTCTGTTTTCATCTTTCAGTGTATTTTGTTTACTCCGGACCACCTCCCATTCTCCAGCTCCTTTGAGGTACACATATCCTCTTCCTGTTATAGCTCTGTTGCACTTCTATTTCTTTGTATACTAAAACATCTTTTGGAGCCCTTACTTCATGCCCTTTCACACTACGCTGCTTATTCTTTAAACACTATAGAAATGATAGGAAGTTTTCACAAAGTGATTTTCAGCAGGCACAAACTGAAAGGAAAGCCCAAATGTCAATTCTGGGCTAGTTCAGGCTTTTGAGATTTTGTATAATCTAAAAATGCCCTAACTTCTCTGACTAAAATTTTAAAACTAAAGCACATGCATCTGAAATGAATTAATTTGCACTGTGACTATTTTCAGAAATTGACATAAACAGCAGATTATTATGCACAAATTTAATTACACATTCATCACAATGAACAGGAATTTTATTATGCTACTCCAGTAATTCTAATGAGCTCCACATAAAGCCCCATGAAGCATTCTCAAACAGTATTCTTTTGCATCAGGCTACCAATTAAAGAAAGATATACACAGCTATATTTTTTTATGGCTGCGATAATATTAGATTCTCAGTTGCAGAGCTATCTATTTACAAGCAAAATCAAATCTGCAATTCATTGAAAAGTATAATTAGATTTTTGCGTCCCCCAGGCTCATAAGGAGGAGGGATGTTAAAGAAAGAACAAAACACAAATAAAAGCAACTGTTCATTTAATAGGAGGCAGATAAATTTTGAAGGCAACAAATCTTAATGGCCTCGGTATCTCATGTTATAACATGTCTCCGACCGTGAATTTCTTCTCATTAAAACAGAATTCTTGCTTGTCTGTAACTAGAGTAAAGAATAATGGCTATATGCACTGCACAATGCTGAACTGATATATAATTCATGCTTCAAAGTTTACTTACTATAATAGAAATTAAAATTGGTATTCGTATAACCCACCAAGGACCACCATGCTCATTTGTATCCCAGCAACTATAAAAAAAAGAGGGAAAATTGTGTTGACACTAATACCATCTGGCAAGCAAGATCTACGAAGAGAAGTTTTTCCTATACACAAGTCCAAGAACATTAAAATCACAAATCCTAGAATTTGGAATTTAATCTTTTTCTGCTTTTTATTTTTGTTTCTCTGTTTTCAATACATATATTCAAATCAGCTCTAATACTAGGCACCACACCATAACATTAGAAATTAGGGAAGATGTTGACCTTTAGGAAAACCAAGTTAGTTTTACTTTGTGACAGGATGCTTTTCCAGTAGGCACTTAACAACAGCCTCTAGGTAGCAGGAAGATCTAACACAACTGACAGACACAATTTAAATGACATAATTTCCCTGTGGGATATTTAGGTTATGGATGACTAGAACTGGTTTAGGAAAATATGAGACTGAACCTGAAACTTTGTCTGAAAAACTGAAAATTTAATTTTCGCTGTCATCTCAGCAATTCTGGTATAAATACTCTGAGAATGAATGCTCTGAAAGAGTAATTTTTAGAAACAGTAATACCCTACAAACTTCCTCTGAGATAGTAATGATGAAAGAGAAAGGAGCTATCCTTCAGTTTACAAGTTGGAGGTCTTGCAAAGAAAACAGAATTTATGTGCGACATGATTTTTCAGTTTAAAAGCAGTACAAAAACTATCAGCCAGATCCAAAAAAGTGGAGTGTGATAACTGTTTGACTCACTGGCTAGGAAAGATCTCCCAGTCCTTAGGGCCAGTGGAAGCAAGTCCAATTTTCCTAAAAAAATTTGAATCTCATCTTCCCTTTCCATGCCAAGAGTCAGGCCTAGCTCTAGTTAGTCATAGCTTTACCTAAAGACATGCCTCTTATTTATGTTTACATTACATTGCTTCTCTTCTGGGAATATAATTTAGATATACCAAAAGAATTCTAGATTTCAGTCTATTGTGTTGCTAGTTAGTAAATTCACCTTCAGCTATCTAGATAAACAGTTCTTATAGTCTGTACCAAATATCAGCTCTATTTTCTCTTATGTTTTGTGTATTGCCCTCCATCCAGTAAAGTGACTTGGTAAAAAAAAATGTACTAACTAAAATTATTATTTAAAAAGTATAGGATGGGGCAAAGTGGCTGGCAAGCTTCATGGAGAAAAAAGATTTGGGAGTGTTAACTGGCAGCCAGTTGAACATAAGCCAGCAGTGTGTCCAGTTGGCCCAGAAGGCTGGCTTCTATCAGAAGCACTGTAGTCAGCATGACCAGGAAGGTGATCACCCCTCTGTACTCAGCACTGGTGCGGCCACATCTTGAGTATTGTGTTCAGTTCTGGGCATTTCACTACAAGAAAGGCATTCAGGCTCTGGAGCATGTCCAAAGAAGCTGGTGAGGGGTCTGGAATACAAGTCTTTTGAAGAGCAGCTGAGGGACTGAGATTGTTTATTCTGCAGAAAAGGAGGCTCAAGAGAAACCTTGTCTTTATCTACAACTACCTGAAAGGAGGTTGTAGAGAGGTAAAAGTCAGCCTCTTCTCCTGCATAATTAGTGACTGGACAAAAGGTAACGGCTTTAAGTTGTGCCAGGGGAGGTTCGGGTTGGAAAAATTTCTTCTCAGAAGTGGTGAAGTATTGGAACAAGCTGCCCAAGGAGGTGGTCAAGTCACTGTCCCTGGAGGTTTTCAAGAAAAGGGTAGATGTCACATTGAGTGCCATGGTTTAGTAGTACAGCGGTGATGGGTTGATGGTTGGATTAGATGATCTTAGCGGTCTTTCCGCCTTAAAGAGTCTAAGATTCTATGAAATTAGGATGCCCAGTATTGCATGGCAGCACAGAATCCAAGGACCCCCATTGCTATTTTAAGTATTATTTTGACTTTGAAATCAGACAGCTCTACATGCAGGTCTCAAAGGGTAACATCATTTATAACCTCTCTCTAACCACTCCTGTACTTTGCATTTCAAAGTAAACAGGAAGCATAAGCTGCATGCTGAAGAGCTTCTAAACATCTATCCCTTTACTGAAATTTTGTCTCCTTCATAAAAGCAAACTACTTCTGTATGAATACCACCACATACAAAACATGACTACTACTGGCACAGTCGCAGGCTTTAAGCTTTCTCTCCCCAGCATACTTACCCAGTGTCCTCTAAAATAATCCGTGTCACTGTCCATGTAATAATGAATATGGTAGGAATTCCTGAAATTGAAGCAAAGAGAACAATCATAAGAAAGTAAGTTCAGACTAGTAGTAACCATTTATGTCCCAAAGATTCAGCATATAATAAACAGATTAGTAAGGGTGTGAGACCCATCTGATGAGCTAGGATGTAAGCAATGTGTTACAAAGTCTGCAGAAAAGTGGTTATATTTCTTATACAGTTTTAATTGCTAATACACAAAGCACAAGCCGTTCTTATGTGTCTTTCAAGCTGTCAGGGGGACCTGTAGGGATACAGATACAACTCAAGCATTCCCAATGTATTCGCAAGGACTACAATATAAAACTGAAGAGTAAGTCATTTCATAAGGATCCAATCCCATACACTGGCTTATTGTAATTTCCAAGCAATACCTAATGTTTTATGATCACTTACTACTGGAAGCTTTATACTACTCCATCCATACCTCATTGCACTTTCTGTAATTTAAAGGAACAAGTGTACTTAGAAACATAGAAAATACTACGTGGCTTTTGTAAAATGCAAGTAGCACAGCAGTCTGTGGCTGTGCAGCTAAACTTTCTCTCTCCTCCCAAATTAGGACAGACCCACATCATACTCTTCCTTGAACAACTCCTGGGCATTGTCAGGAGTTCAGCATGGCAGAGGTCAGAGCCAACCAACAATAAGTTACCAGTTAGGGTTCTGTAGGAGGGATGAGCATGGGGGCTTTGTGCTTATTCCCCCCACCATGCCAAAATGGCTGCACCTATGCTGGAGCTGATGAGGGGAACTAAAGTTTCCAAGGAGTCATGCCCATGCATCAGTCATCTAACAGAAACTATCATTACATCTGTGTGAGATACTGAACCTAATACACAGATTAAAATATATTATTTAATTGGAAAGTGTTTACATTCTTACCCCATCCAATCAGCAGATAGACTGTGAAGTGTCTGTTGGGGGAGAATATTAACACAAGGAGGATGTGGAGGTAAAGTCCTTCAACTAATAGCCAGTAAAAGTTTGCCATAACACCATACTGGAAAAACACCAAAATAGCTTTGCAGCCCACCTGAAATGTGAGAACAGAGGTCAGAGTTGTTGCAGGAAAGATGCTGTATTATTCTGCTATTACACATTATGCATCTTAACTCTCTCCGGGAGAAGCACCTTACATATGCTACTCCCAGATTCAGTACATTTTTTTTGCCTCTATCATAATCATAGCAAATGCACTCAGAAATTTTGAAAATATCATAATATAAATACTGTAAGAGAAGGTGGTTATCAATAAATGCATAAATTTTCAACAGTTAATGAATGGCTATTAGATTAAGTGATTGTCTACTAGCTGGCTAATAAATATATTAAAATTTCATCTGTCTTCCTAACACAGTAAAAGTTAATAATGAAATTGCTTTATGAGTTTTTAAAGGCTAAACTGGAAATGGAGTGAAAATTATAACTTTATATTCTGAATCTTCTAAGCAGACATAGAAGAAAAAGCTGAATGGACTTTTAAAAAATGTTTTCACTTTAGAAAATGTTATGGTTTCTTAATTAACGAGACACATAAAACAAAGTTCCAATATACTTATAGTCTCTGTGCTAGTCTTCAGAATTTATTTTCAGAGGTCTGCTCTGCTGATGTTTCACAGTGCTGGCTGCTGCTACTTTAGCCCTTCTAAGCAGGAATCTGGGATGTGTGAATTGAACATCAAAACATTCCTGCTGAGACTGAGCTGAGAAATGTGATGATATGGTGAATGGAACAGACTAAACAAAACGGACTAAACAAAGCTTACAGCTTCTGTGTGCTTTACTTTTTTCCGTTCTTTAAATACTCTTTATACGTCTGGTGCTTTTGTTAAAATTCCAAGTACATCAAATACCTAGGCAGGTAATTTATTTATTTATTGGTTGATACCTCTATCTACACAAGTGTCTGTTATGTGAAATACCCGAAGTTAACCTAGACTCCAGCTGCTGGTCCAGAACTTTTTAGCATCCATCAGCTCCACATGGTGTCCTGGATAACTCACTGCATCCTAAGTAACACTACCTGCCTGTATACATTCAGAAATCTAAATAGAAGCACAAAGTCTTGAATTAATTTCACTTAACTCTAGATGCCTAAGAGGAAGGTTTTTGATGTAAGACAGACACCTATTTTATACTTCTACAGCTCATGAAGAGGGATGGGCATGTCCAGAGAAAGCCTTGGATCAGACGAGATAAGCTGCGCAGTGAGAAAGATAGAAGCCCTGAGAAACAGCTTAGTTCAGTCATTTTGTTTGGTAGAATTAATCTTACCTCTGAACTTTGTATCCATGGAAAGGATATCCACTGCAGACCAGTAATGGTCAGAACATTTAACATGGAGAACGTTAAATATTTCAAAAGGCAAGCTAAAATTTGCTTTGATGTTTATGGCTGCTCACAACCAAATTGGCAGTCAATGTCGAAATACTTTCTCTTTTTAAAATTCCAATCCATGTTTACCACACATACTCCATGTAATTATGTTATTGACTTATGTACCAGAAACCTACAACAAAATATTTTCCCTTTCTCCTGCAGCTAATCCTGTATTAGACATCTTTTCAGATGCTGAACAGTGAAGGCATCTATCACTAAAGAGTCAGCCAAAATTATAGATCACAGAACAATAGAAAAACCTGAGATGGAAGGGATTCCCACGGATCACTGAGTCCAGCTCCTGTCTCCACACAGGAACCACCCAAAATTCATACCATCTGTCTGAGGGCATTCTCCAAATGCCCCCTGAATTATGTATCAGTGTTATTCAGATCCAGGACCTAATTACACTGCATTTTGAATTGCGTGGCTTTAAATGCATATGTGAAAATGTGGAACATCACATACGTGATGAATGTCAATCAATGCAAGGCAAAACAGTCACAGCCATGTGGCGTCAGATCATCCCACATATAATGCAACAGAAATTACTCAGCAGTCCACAAAAACGGACAAATTCCAACAGGAAAATATGATGTTTTCCCACTAAGAATAACTGAAGAATAAAAGAAACTGCAGAAAACAAAGAGCATTTTAGGGTCCATTGACCAATCTTTAAGGACCTAACCAGACTACTCCTGGCAGTCTGCCTAACTACTTTTCCTAATCTGGGCCTGGATTGGGCCTGGTTTGGGCCTACTAATCCAAAATTGTTACATGTTCATTAGAAAAGACCCAGATTACTAATTCATACATACAGCTTGGTAGTCACTGCTAAGGATTCTACACTTGGAGATAATGTGGATTCATCAATATAAAAATACCTTCTTTCCATTTTATTTCCACAAGCCTAAACTTTAGAAAATTAATTCTGAAGGTATTCGGTTATATTTGTAGGGTTCTTTTGCAGCACTTCTGGCTGAAAGAAAGGATGTAAAGAATGGGGAATATTATATAGTTGTTAGCATTTTTGCGGTAGGACAATATATTTCTAAACTTTGTGTATGAAAATGCAGTAAACATATTAGACTGCAGTTTAATACAAGCAGCTAAGCATCACACAGCTGTATGGGAGTCTCCCACATTCCTCTTACCCCAGTTTTTTTTTTTTGCTGAGCATGACAGCATAAATTAAGGAATGTTCCTCTGGCCAGGGGAGGTCAGCTGTCCCCGGGAAGTTCCCTCCACACCTCCTGCCCATACACAGCCTACTGGTCTTGTGGGAGGGTTGCAGAGAGACAGCCCTGATGCTGCGTCAGCAGTGCTCTGTTACAGTTAGAACATTGGTGTGATATCAACACTATTCTAGCTACAAGTGCAAAATATAACACTTTGGGAGGGAAAGTTAACTCTGTCCCACTCAGACTTAGCACACTTGCCAAGAATTCAGGTAACAATGCTTCTGTCGTATCCAGAAAATAAGACAATAAAGACAACTCCTGCAAATATCTACATCCCTGACTCATTTCATTCCTGGACCTCTGACTGAGCTGCTGGAACACTTTTGGAGAAGGTACCTTTCACCCTTCTCAGCTGATGGCATTTCTGTTTGCCTTAAAATCTCCCTGGATTAATGCAGTGGCTGTATTTAGCTATAGAAGGCTGTGATTTCACAGAATCACAGAATCACAAGGTTGGAAACGACCTGAAAGATCATCCAGTCCAACCGCCTTCCCATTCCTATTAGTACCACAAACTACTAGACCATATCTCGTAGCTCCTCATCCAGGCGCCTCTTGAACACTGCCAGGGAAAGAAACTCCACCACCTCCCTGGGCAGGCCAATCCAGTGCCTGACCACCCTCTGAGAGAAAAAATTTCTCCTAATGTCCAACCTAAACTTCCTTTGGTACAACTTCTGGCCATTTCCTCGGGTCCTATTATTTGCCTGGGAGAAGAGGCCAGACCCTTTTTCATCACAGCCTCCCTTCCGGAAGTTGTAAAGTGCAATGAGGTCTCCCCTGAGCCTCCTCTTCTCCAGACTAAACAATCCCAGCTCCCTCAGCCGCTCCTCATGAGGCTTGTGCTCCAGACCCCTCACCAGTTTTGTTGCCCTTCTCTGGACTCGTTCCAGGGCCTCAATGTCTTTCTTGTAGTGAGGGGCCCAAAACTGAACACAGTACTCGAGGTGCGGCCTCACTAGTGCTGAGTACAGGGGGACGATTACCTCTCTGCTCCTGCTGGCCACACTATTTCTAATGCAGGCCAGGATGGCATTGGCCCTCTTGGCCACCTGGGCACACTGTCGGCTCATGTTCAGCCGAGCATCAACCAACACCCCCAGGGCCCTTTCCTCTTCACAGTCATTTGTTTTGGCAGATAACCTGCTGTCTGTCTGTACATGGACAAACAACGCAACAACTTATCTTTCTTCTGCTTCTCCTACTTCTGTCTACTTCTAACAGATCACTTGGCGAGTCATTTTATTCTCTATAGACCTGCCTACACTGACAGCTTGGTATTCCTAAATATTTACAAGCATCAGGAAGACAATCTAGTGACACAAGAGTATTATGTCAGGTAGTAAATGAGGTTTATTACCCATGAGGTTTGGTCCTCTGGACAGTGAGCTGTGTTGGAGCTGGAATAGAGAATATCATCCTTGACTAAAACAGAGATTGCTCTGAGAATGAAGGAGAGGAACAGGTTCAGATGGATGTAGTTCCGAGTACAGTGAAGTTTTCTAAGGAGAGATTTAAAAACAGTCATTTTAGATTTCAAGACAGAAAGCCTCTTGAACAGACTTCTACTAATCTCTGGCTGTTTCTTAGTAAAGGAACATTAAGTAAGAGCCTACCCTTTCCTCTTCCGTCATATTGTCAGTGCTGCCTCATGTTCCTTTAACATCATCTCAACATCATCATCACTATATGCTGTCTAAGACATATAAATAAATGATCTCTTACTCCTTTTCAGCATTGCAGACCAAAAGATCCCAATGGTGTTTCTCCCCCACTTTAACATAAGTTGACAGTAAACATTGATTATCAATTCATTCTGTTTCTGCGCTCTTTTTTTTTTGCAAATAAAACTTTTATTACTCTGCATAAATTTCAAATACGCTCTCATCAATTTGTTCCTGGTTTTATTTTTTTAATTTCTTTAATTCCTGCATTTCTCTATACAATGGCTTTTTATCTTACAATGTATGTCAATGCCAGAACAATTAAAAACGCATGCAAAGCATTAAATTGCCTATCCTTTCTGTCTAGTGAGATGTAAAAATCCTCTTCTTTAGTCATGTTCAGCATTCTTTAGCAGCCACATGAAAGACTCACAAACAAATGACAAATCAAATATTCCAATTAACTGAATGAGTGTTCAGGAGAAGTTAGTTCTAAGTTGAAGGCTTTTCAGTTAAGACACATTCTTTCCAAGATCATCCCATATAACAGAAATTTGTTTCAGCAAATCCCCAGAAACCAAGCTACTGAGAGGGTTTTTTTGGTCAAAATCAGAACTGTGAACTGTATCTGGATAATAGCCAGAAGCCAGGACATTTTAGCAAGCTGAGCAATGAAAGAATGAAGACGAAATAGGATTTTACAGCTAGCACTGTGGTATGCAATGCCAGCTTCTGAGTGGTCTTCCTGTTTTCATTTTTAAAGAACACTTCTACAGAACACCAAATAACATGTTATGAAATGACTAACACAAGCACAGTTACAGAGAGCATTGGGAAATAAATGACAACTCCATCTCGCTAGCCCACAGTTTGGCAAAGGACATAATATCAGGCTGAACTTAGAGCAGTTGTTAAAAAAAACACTGATTACTGTGGCTGTATGTGTCCTTCACTGAAGATGGTTCTGAGAAAAGCTGAAACACTGCTATTATTTTGGACAGCAACAGACTTTTCTATGGAACTCAATACATGTGAAATACATACAAGATGGGAGTGGAAGAAAATATTTTTTGTGACTAACAGACTTTCATTCTCTGTAGCTTTTCATTCTCTTCAGTATATGAAATTATAACGTTACATCTACAAAAGGTTGTCAGATCAACCTTTCAGAGGGGGTGGTCAAACAATCTCTTTTATTTAGGGCTAGGTACGATGATTCAGAGTAACAAAGAAATGCTGTTTTTTAACAGTGAAACAAAAGCTGCTATCCTATTCACTGTGACTCATGATAGAAAACTATCTTGAGTCTTGACAGACAGTTGATACACATGAAAACACATCTTATAAAAATGATTCAGATTCATACTTTTCTTCTTGGTAAGATACACATATTAGAGTCAGTTAGAGAATCCATTTTTTTGGTTTTGCTATACAGGAGTTACCTTGAAGGAAGTATTCTAAGAGTTACATAGTAAGTAACTTAAGTGTTACACAAAAATATGCTGTTCTACAATTCGTTTTCACTCTGAGTTGGAAAAAAAAACCTGTTTTAAAATATCTGAAAAATATTATTTCTTTCAAATCAGTTTTCAATTTTCTAAAACTTCATGATATGCTAAAATTCAGACATTCAAAATGAAGAAATAAACACTTACACTGTAAGTAGGGTAAAGGTACTTCTTCTGACTAAATCAAAATTATTGCTTTTAATGTTTAAACATTACACTCTATTCTGAGATTAGAAGATTATCCAGAGATAAAATCCTTTTGTTTTGCAATGCTTCTAAACCTGTCCTTTGCATATGTTAACCATGAGAACCTATCTAATGGTTTTATAAAATCAAGCAAAGTGGGAATCATCTTTGGAAGAAATGTAAAAGAGATGCACAGAACTGCAACTCCATGGAAACTTTCAGGAAAAATCCCCTACTACTCATCCAACGGTTCTGCTTTTTTGTGCTTATAGCTGATATTTTAAACAACTGGAAAGGCTTGAGGCTGTATCTGTTCTGCCAGATATAATATACAATGGAGTGTGGAAGTTAAACAGTAATACCTGAAAAAGAATTTCCACTTCTTTTTCATGTCCGTGTTTTCTTTCATAAAATAATACTGAATATAATCACGATTAAATGCGGTATAATTTGAAGCATACATATACAAATCCAGCAAAGCATAGTTTTCATAATGTCTGGCTTTAGTAATACCCAAGTTTAAATCCTAATCCTGCTGGATGAAGTCAGAGTTTTCACAACCCTACTGCTTTAGTGATTTCAGTGATTTTTAACTATCTTCTTAACTACCCACTCTCCTTTAGTCAGTGTGATTCTAAAAGTTGTTTAATGTCCTTTTTAAATACAACAAAGACAGTTTGCTGATTACATGCAAAGGTGAGTGTTATTTCAGGGGTGAGTGAACTATCTTCACAAATACTATATTGAAATTGCCTATAAAGAACCACTGGACCTTTCAGGGCAAAGTATACTTCTCGGACAGGAGGTGTAAACAGATAAGTAGCAGAAAGTTAAACTTTACAGAATCTTATTTTCAAACTCTGTCCTTAAAAACAGACCAAAACGTACAGGATGCCATACATGTCAGGTATGCAGAGACATACAGCCCTTTACATTCACTGTTCTCACTGACACTTTACAATTGTGTCAGCTGCAGTCTAACGCAAGAAGTGTCTCTTTGCTACATTCACATGACTATGATATAATGTCTGACGTGTTACTAGGCATTAGCAGTTTTGAAAATGCATGATCTGCCTACAGTGTTTGGTAGTAGAAACATGATACCCATGAGTGACTCCATTTTTTTCAAAGATATTCCAAATTATCATCACGGGTCATGCATCCACTCTGAACTATCTCTAAATCTTTAAATATTGACAAAACCTTACAGTAGTCTATAAAATTTATAGCATACCATTGGAACAAGCTAATCAGAAGACTGAAACTATGCAGCCCTCTACATCTAATATTACATGTAATTTTTTTCTACTAATTTGAGAGATGCATTTTCTTGTTCGTAGAGTGGAAGTGGAAAGTTGTGTGAGGTTAATATTGGAGAATATGAAAGCCATTCTATTAGACAGAAGTAAAACATAAAGGCATGAAGGTTGAGAAAATGAGAAAAGCTATGAAATCAATAATAAGATTTTGCTCTTTCTTTTGACAGATGGGGATAGCTTTTTATATCAGAAAATGCCCAGAAATGAGGCAAAAACAGTAGACAGTACTGCTTTTCCCAACACTGCCTAAGAAAAACACTGCACACCCAGTACTATCCTTCAGCACAGTCACCCACATGTTTATAAACCCTCCTGGATTACCTCTGATGCCTGGAGACCACTCAGAAGTTTCTGAAAAGCATGGCTGCCCAACTGTCTGGTGTTGAGACCAGCATCCTACTTATTTTCAAGAACAATTCAATGTATTGATTTTTAAAATGAAATGAAAATTACTTTATAGATTCATTCCTAAATGATTATTCTTTACATAAGCTGTAATGTCTATACATTTGTAAAGTGCTTTGAATTTTTTTAACGACTGGTGCTGGCAAAAATCCCGTTCGTATTACGTTACTGTCAGCTCTTTGAGAAAAATGGAAAAATGATACTACTTTTTTTTTTTTTAAATCTGGGCAATCAGTAATAAGACAATGATTAAAACTGTTTTATTATTGTGCATATTTACTAGTGAAAAATACATACCTGAAAAGGCAAAGGATTATACTTCCTGTTGTGAGAGCAATCAGAGATACGCTGTGACCAAGGGTATAAATTGCCTTCACTCTTACATAGAAGTTGTCCTGCACAAAAATATACATATGCTGAAACCACTTACTGATATTTGAATTGACTGAAGTGATATAATTTTCCATTAAATAGCTCTCAAGACTAAATAAATAGCATTATTTTCATGTTTTGCTCTATAGTACATGATGAGAATGTGTTATACCTTTATTCCAACATATTATTGCATTACAGTGTATCAAACCAATAGACATCAGTAGAAAATTCAGCCTAAGAAATTCAGTCACACAAGTTGCAATTTTAGCTGATTATCCCATGTCAATGAGGTCAAAAAAAAGTATCTGGTTAAAAAATGTTCATAGACAACTGAAATGGAAGAATGAGACGCAGTTTGAAAGAATGGATTATCACTGAAAGAGACAATCTCTCAGTCCTTCTGCTCCAGTGTACTCAGTCATGCATTTATACATGAACTTAATTTTAAGGACGTTTAAGTCCCATTCATTTTAAGGACATGTTTAAATTCCATTCATTTCCTAATCTGTATGTTCAAATACTTGTCACCCAAACAACCCTTTCCCATTCCTTATTTTGTAAAATTAGTTGCTGAAACTTGGGAAGGAATTATATCAGCAGAGGAAAAGCAGACTGAAGTGTGCAGTCTGATCATTAACTACAGTTATATGTAAATTTGCCAGCAACATATTACATTAAAACCCATTCTGAACGACAATGATAATGCTAACTACTCTCAGAATTAAACTGCTTGTTCATTTGTGCCTACAGCAAAGTGATTACATTGACATTATTTTCCATGAAGCTAGATAAAATACTAAAATTATAGAATTTTTTGCTACGTGAAATAGAAGTTTTTAACAGCAACATAGAATACGTTAAACAAAACAGACAGATTTCAATATGTACTGCACATATTTATAGCACTCAGATCTTATAGCTGCATCTGTAAAAGCAGTAATAAAGCAATACCTTTAAGTAAACTGTTAGAAAAGGGAAAAGTAACTCACTTAAAATGCTGCAAATACACTGGGCACTCTTTTATTCAACCTGCCCTGCCCTGCAAAATCATGGAAGAAGGATGCTCCAATAAATGACTTAACAATTCAGCCTCATGATCTATCATCTAGGAGGAGAAGAATTTTATTCCCTGACCTTGTGCCCATCAAGTGCTGCAAAAACACACTGCAAAGCCTGGAAACAATGCAGAGCAGCTCCACGATGTATTGTTCTATTTGTTATCATCTTGTTGGCATTTGCAGCTCCATTAAAATGCTTTTCTACAGAACATACAAACAGAAATCTGGAGGGTCTCTAAATCAAAACTTCTTAACATCCATCATGTAAATATTGTAAATTTGAAGGAGATAAATGTCACTTGCAAAAGAAGTTGCAATGACAGCAAATCTGCCTTGTTTAAATACTGAGTGGAAGTTTTCATGTTCAGTTTCTCAGAAAAAAAAAAAAAGATCAGCAGAGATGCCCTTTAAATAATAACTCAGATGCTCAACTGAACAGAAGTCATCACATTGCAGAAGAGCAGCAATGAGGTCTCTCCTAGTATGATAAAGCCATACACATAAAACCTGGTAAGAGTAGGGGAACAATACAGGGAATACTTTACAATGCTCTCATCTTCTTGTCTTGGGAACCACAAAGTAACTTAACAAATCCTGCAATGTAAAAGCAACCATCGTCCCTTTGTAACCTGTATTTTTGCTAGTGCTCTTCAAAGGGTAATCACGTAAACAAGGACTTCTGATGCAAAGTGTATCCTTCACAGCCCCTGGTAGAAATGACTTCTTCCCTCTCACCTGGGTTTCTCACTGTGCTAGAAAACCTTAAAAAGCTGCATGGTCCCTTTCTGCTGCACAGTGGCAGAAGTGTTTTATGAATTGATTATACAATCCCCAAAGACAGTTCTCTTCTGCCAAGCAGCAGAAATAACTCCAAGATGCGTGTAAGTTTGGCACATGTAAGCTCATGCATTTGCTGTTAAATAGATGACTACACCGATCAAACTGTACGCATCTCCTAAGCACCACGGTCTCAATACTACAGACAGTTCCCTCTCCCTATGTGAATCAACTCCTTTCTGCATTCAAAAATTCTCATGTTGACATTTTTATTAGGCTTTGAAATACTTTTTCTGAGAATCCTGTAAACAACTCTGCACACATATGATACATGGGAAGTATTAGGAAGCTGACAGAAATACTGCTATTTTGAAGTAAGAATCCATAAAAGTATTTGAATTACTGAAATACATTTGCTTACACTAAAGATACTAGCAATTTTGTCTATGTAGTTCTGTTGCTAATGGCTACTTGTACCACATTTAGATGACAGATCAGAATCCAGTAGCCACAAGAAGTAATTTCAACTTGCACATTTCCTTTCAACAGTACAGTAGCTATTCTTCAATGTTTGACACTTCTGAGAACTCGTTAATCTGATATTTGGCTTTTACCTGACACTGAATTTAGTTTCACAAAAATGAGTCATAATGTCCTTTACTATTACTTCACCCAAAGGTTTTCCACATCTTCTGCAGGGAGTGGATTTCAAATTCTATGAGTATGTGCCTTTATTCTTCTGAGTGACTAATCCAAGCTGTGTAACACACACAAATGCAAGCATTACTACATGACTTACTATCACATATATCAAAGTAAATTCTATATTAGTAGAGGTAAGCTATATTAGGCTACCTATTAGTACCTCAGGCTATATTAGTACCTTCATGTTTAATGTCATAAATGTCTTAAATCATAGTCAGTCAAAAGTGCATTTTACTGATTGGTGCAGAACACCTCAGTTAATTAATATCATCTCCTTTCTAATACATAAAGGAAAACCAAACAGAGAATAATAACATTCTAGCTACAAAATATCTAAGCAGTAAGAAACCTGCTATTAAATCACATTTTTTGCTGGCCAGACTATCTAAAGTGCAGCTACAAACTCACTCATTACGCTGCAGTGAGCTTGCCAAATTTAGCACCAGCTGGTTTCAGATCAGAACATGAGATAAGAACAGCTTTGTTGGCTATCATGGATGATAATTTACCATGTGAGACAGGATGAAAATATCATCTCATCCGCCACAATCCCATGTTTAGTATTTGACTTTATCATCATGCTTACCCAGCTTTTCTGACTCTCATGGCAACATACTAGCTCTCCGTCTGCATCCAGAGATACTGATTGCAGAAAAAAGAACTACAGTCAAAAGAGACATTTAGTTCACCCCTAAGTAGACATAACTTTCTGGTCAATACAATTCCACTGACATAATTAACAAACGATATCTATTACCCTAAATGCAGTGAACTAGTCCTATTTAAGAAGCCCCATGGCATCTAAGACAACTGCATGGCAGATACGACATAGGATCTCTTTGCTGTAGTGGCAGTGATGCCAAATGATGCCAGATATGTATGTTTATGCAATCACATCAATGCCATTTCCACATACTAGTGATTAGTTATATACACCTCAAACATATATCTTCCTTTAGGAATTTTGATTTGCAAGTTGAATTTCACCTTTCCAGTTTTTAAAACATGTGATAAGTAAGTTTATGTAAATGACTTGAAGATTTCAATGTGGTTAACTGTGCTGGTATGGAGAAGATCGTAAGTCCCAAGAAATTTGTTCTAGCTCCAGCTCTGATGTTCTGAACTCAGTTAGGTCCAATCAGGTAAGAAAACCTACTCCATAATGTGAAAGTTTTCACACTTGACTTCTATTCTGTATGGATAAGAAGAAATCTCTTGTTTTTTTAATCACTTCTGATGCAATTACTTGCAATTCAACAAGTCCATTGCCTATAAAACAGATGGTACTTGTGTCGTCATCTAATTCTCATCTATGTATTGTATTTTTGTGATGTTCCTATTCCTTTAAAAGGTCCGAGTACACCAGATTTACAGAGAGGCTGTATCTTCTCCTTAATTTTTGTCTTGACTTGGAAGAATTTGTTTAGGAAATATGTAAATTGTTTGGTGCCAAGTATATAACATGTATAACTATGTTTAGTCTGCATTGCCTTTGCTCATTTTTTCCCTATCTTTGCCCATCTTCATTTCAGAATGACTTGCTCTGGTCCTACGTTCTTCCCCTCATTCCTTCCCTAGACACAGAACACACTGCATTTGCATAAATAAAGAACACAGAATCAACTGATTAACAGACACTAATGACCCGTGGTCACTGTACTGTTTAGATGGCAAGCACCAATAAGATCATAAGAATGATTCTGGACCAGAATTCATTATTGGGAAATTGCAGCCAGACAATGTTCCCACAGGAAAACCTCAATTCTGCTTATATGTTCTGCATTACTTCATATCAAGAACAACTTGAACTCAATATATATTTTCCTTTCCCTCTTCTTGGAATTACAAGGGATTCCATTACACAGAGTAACAACTTTGAAATTTATCTGCTTGATGAAATTCAACAGCTATTTATTTTTTAATGGAACAAATTTTTGCAGAGCTGTATAAAGTTATCTTAGGATAAGTAATTTTACTTTCCTGTAAACATTCTTAATGTCTAGGAATGCAGAGTTCCAGTTTTCTTCCTCGGAGTAAGTTAGAAGCAAGTGCAGGGCAGTACAGTAAAGCAAGAGATGCACTTAGCCTTTGAATTTTGCAGGGGCTTATTCATCTGAGCAAGTTTTCTTTATAACCAAGGAACAAAAGCAGCAGCATTACTGATCTTGTCCTACAAGAAAAATCTAAAATGATTTAGAAGGATAATAAAGTAAAAAGACCTAGTTTATCTTCATTAAATACAAAGGAAACCAAGAAAGTCCACAACAGATGAAGACCGTGGGAGTCTAAAGTTGGGCAATATCCCTCTGTCTCAAGTTTTTCTCCACTGACTTGGTTAGCTTTCCGTCAGGCAATAAAAGCATTACACATTCTTGGGTTTTATTTATGTTCAGATTTTTTTTTTTCCAAACTTGTTTTAAAGGCCAGCATTTGAAGCTTAGCATTTTTTCTTGCTTTTGTTTGGAATTTTTTCAACTGAGGTCCAACTCCCACAGGATTTCAGATACCACAGTTCTGTTTTCTCAGTAATAATACCATGAAAAAAACAACCCTAATGTATTTGTAAAAAAAAACTTCAAATAGCTACCAGTGATTAGGAGAAATGAATAAGGCTTCCTTTAGCTTAATCCATATAATACTGGTATGTAATCCTTCTAAAAAGTAGGAAGCTCAACAGAACTAGTCATTCTCTCTCTCTCAAGGGAATCAATGGAAGAGAAGAGACTCTTCTATGCTACGATTCATGTGCTTCATTGTGCTTGTGATGATTCAAAGAAATTAGGATAAGATGACTTGCAGCCAGGCTCCAAAGACTACCTCTCCTTTGATAATACAGAAGGCAAGGGCTGTCTGTATTAAATGCAGGTGAGTACTTTGCACAGTCTAGTCAGATTAAGGTTGTCTGAATTTTGATTGTTAGTCACATAGAAGTGCGTAGTTTTTGCTTACTATAAAAAAATCTCAGTTTGGCAGTGTGTCCATATGTTACCAACTGTTATATTATTATTATTGATAACTACTCACAGCACTGTAGTGTTAAAGAAAACCAAGATATGTATTTCCAATTTGTTTTTTTTCTTAATCGCATGTTGCATGTATTCAAGGAAAAGTTTTGATAAAAGCTTTAAGAGTTAAAAGCCCTTCTGTAACAACTTACAATCAATTCTGTAACTTCTTATAACCAATGTCTTAAAGCTACGTTGCCTCTTAGAACCTCAGTCTATGTTTACTTTCAGACTTGTGGCCTCTACTTCCCAAGACGTGAATGTAAAATTTAAATAGGTAGATGTTGAGAGAACAGTATCATTGAAAGGTATTTTTTATTTGGCGGATGGTTATATTTTGTTTGAGGTTCAACAAGGCCAAGTGCAGGGTGCTGCACTTGGGTTGGGGCAATCCCAGGTATTTATAAAATTCTGTATGTTTGTTTTTGTTGTTTTTTCTTTTTTTTTTTTTTTACCAATAAAATACTCTACATGGAGTTCTTGACTGATCTGTCCACAATAATCCCTCCATAATTTCCTGGAGATTTGGTATCTAATTCATAAGCTCTCAGTGCTCCTGGTTAAGAGGACAAATTGTCCTTTCAGGTCTACTTTCAACTAGCTACACCATTAGATAAACCTGTTTCCCAAACTACTGCAAGGCTAAATAAACACTATTACATTTTGAATCCATAGCATCAAAAATTACGAACGTTCGAATGTGCGTGTTATGATTTGCAAAGCTAAGTAATATGACACTCCTAATGATTCAGTAAAAGAACTGGCAAATGAAGTTCTGAAATTACGTATTTAATAACTACACAAAGAAAAGGAGACAAAGGACAAAATTCTGCACTGTGTTGTGGCAGTCAAAATCCAGGAAAAGAAAATTAGATTCTCATTGACCTAGATATAGTTGCTATATTTTACACAGCACCACTTAGAGTCTTCATATTGTACTGCTGCAAAACGAACAGCAAAACAATCCAAAAATCAACAGCACATGAAGACCAATCTCTTTCATGTAATTTGAGCACATTCTATTCCTTACTACTCTGCGTGAACCATAATCAGTCAGGTATTAGTTAACTAATTTAGCTTTTACCTCCAGATTAAATTAGAAAGAATAAGACTGACAGAAGTGTAAACAAGGTACAGAGACTCCAAAACAGAATTTAAAACTAAACTGCACGTAGATTTTTAAAAGATTTTCAAAAAGGGAAAATATCAAAACCTCTTTAGATTTTTTAACTGTTTTCAAAGTACAAGCTGATTCAAGCCGTGAATATGAAGTTAAAATGATATTTTGAAACTGAAACGACATGAAAATTTCTGCATAATAAAATTAGTATTTTTGCAACAGGAGTAAAAATACATGGCCTTGCAAAATACTCACATGGTTGTCTGAGAAATACTGATTCCAAAACTGAAATTCAACAATTTATTTTTCATGTTTTAAGGCAAATATTCAAATTGCAACCAATAACCAAGTCAACTGGTGGTTAGGTACTACAAAAATCAGTGGGTTATGACTTGCACACTGTTTTGTAGACTATAAAGATCTAATGCTTTTTATGGCTAACTAATTCCAATGGGTTTTAAAAGGAATTTTAAAAGGAAAACACTACACATATGAAATTTGATTACCACAAGTCTGTGTGATTAGTATTATGCTCAATAGACTTTTTCATAAGATCTATTCTTATGTACAGTTTTGTTTTCTTATAACAGACACCTTTTTCTGCTAACATTTTCTCTGCAGATAGTTTCATGGTCTCTTTTACTGAGTTTAGGAGACTGAAGTCTTTTGTTTGTTTACAGAGCAGAAACAGCACAGAAGCTCCCTAGGAAAGGTGACAGTCAGGGGATCTTTCAGCCTCAGTCTTTGTTTGGAAGGACCTCTAGGGGTAGCAGGATAATTCGGTGCTCAAGAACAAAATTGAATTGATTCTTTGTTCAGAGGAGTTATCACTAATGACTGGGTATTATCCTCAATGTAAAAAAAATAAACACCTTTTTATTTATTTAACCAAAAGATACAACTGATTACTTCTAAAGTATGATCATGATCATCACAGATGACTATTTTGTTTATTCTAGGGCCTAGTATATTTCTGGAATGCTATATGTAAGTTTTGTATTCACGGATGTGATTATTTACAATTATATTAAAATATAAGCTCTTAATTTTTAAAGCACATGTTTCAAAATACATTCTATATGTCTAAATATGATATGAAAGAACATATCGGAAAATGTTGAACTGCGCAATAAAGTTGTTTGGGCCTAGCAACTTGGCTGAGAGCATTAGAAATACTGAAACCAGCAAATGTAGATGGAAACATAATACAAGTCCTACTTCCTTCCTTTTACAAAATTAACTTCGACAACATGGCAGCTGTTTCTAAAGTCTTGTAAAAACTTACTTACAAGAGCATAAATACAAACTGGAATAAAGAGATTGATTATATGATGTGGACAATCCATTTCTTGAGGCATTTCTTCATATTTTTGGATGGCACAGCACAGAACTGAATTTACAAATATATATATATCATAAAATATGTATTCCTTGGTATTTAATAATCTTTAAATAACAGATTAATGTTAACCCTTTTCCAACATGGTTCTCTTTCAGTTCACTTTAATCTGTGGACAATCTATATGTAATAAAAGAAATTCCCACTGTCCTCTCAGAGGAGAGTGCATTAGCTTATACTCATGCCCCATCCTTCTCACCTGAGCAAGACAGAAGAATTTTGTATTCACTTTCAGAAATATTGGTCTCTAATCCCATATTGTGAAAAAGTAATGAAAAATGCAGAATGTAACGTAAACAAAAATAGCATGACTCACAGGCACACAAAAAAGCACTGGCAGACAGCAACTATGCATTACATTTTCTTGAAAGGGACGCGTTCAATTTAGACTCAGGACAAACAATCCATTAGTCCAAGGCTACGGTCCACTTCACAGATAGTAGTACTGCACCTGTTTTCTAAAGAACCTGTAACTATAGACATTCATGGCAGTGTTTGTCTGAATCAGTCCTGACCTTGCTGCCTTGACTCCAACTGTTTTGGGATGTGTAGCCAGGGTAGCACATTGAGGGTGTTATCTGTGACAGAAGCCTAAGAATGGATGCTTCAGGAAACTTGCCAAATGGGGGATAATTCTTTCACAGATGGTGCTTCCACTTAGGCATGTGCTGCAGTAGTGTCATCATGAGTAATGGCACTGAGAATTTTCCTCTCCATGAATCTGTCTTTGTATTACTCAAGTGTTTGAATCACCCAGCCTGTGATATAATAAATGTCAGGTCAATTCAAGCTAAGATTAGATAATACTGTATTAGCTGACCTGTAGCTGTCTCTCTTTTTTTTTTTTAATAAAGTGGCCACATTTCAGTCCTTTACATTCACGAGGCGGCTTGACTTGTATTAGTAATGCTGATAAAGAGCATAAAACTCTCTGAAGACATCCTGGACTTGTGTGTCTAACTAAAAGGTCAGAATTGTTGACATGAAAGAAAAGGTTGCAGTGAAGTTTGTGTTGGGTTAACACACCTTGACATGTTTTTCCCGTATGGTCAAATCAAGTTACCCATTTTGCCACTGCGGTGCCACAAGATATATATTTATATATATATTTCAATGGAAATATACAAGAAAAAAGAAGATACGTATTTGAATGAACAAGATGAATCTAAAAGTTGACCTTGAAGGTTAGCAGCAACTAATTTTCTTATAGGAAAGGGATGGGAAGTATGTAATAAAGGTTTAAATACAGAATTTGATGTGATGAAAACAATTGTTTGTTCAGAGTCATACTCATCAAAGTGGTTACCTATAAATGCAGACCCATTATAGACCCTATAGGTATTTACTGTAGCTCTGAAAGTAACCTCATACATTGCCTGAAAAATATATAGTCACATGTGATTTTTACGTCCAAAATATTTTGTTATTTGAAGAGCCACGATTTCATTTTTAACTCTATTTGTTTAAAATCTGGGTCAAATACAGTTGAAATATACTGATTAATATTGAGGAAAGGCTTTTTGCTTAAAGATGCTACCATTAACTAATAAAATTTGAATTCAAGAAATCATCTCCCTTCTGTGTAACAGTTGGCATTTAAACGCCTCCTGAAATCTCAATACTAAGTGATATTTGCATTTTCTCCCATGAAGAGATGCATTTAAACACTTCCTTTCCTGTTTTCAGATTTTATTCTGATAATTCCATCCTTTCTTAATTAAAAACAGTAACAACAACAACAAAAAAAAAACCCACAAACCAAACAAAAACCCTAAAACAACTGCATATTCTTTTTAAATATAAGTATTTGCACAGGTTCAGTTTGTCATCCGATATGTCTGCACTCTTGCATTGACTTTTTTTTTTGACTTGTCAGTTTTAAGGTTAAAAAAGAATTATTGTTATGTCTCACTGAATTAACCAGTTACGATCTTCAGGCAAAGAATATCCTATGAGCAATGACAGTGATACTGGAGAAAAGAGGACAGTGGCCGTCAGGCCATGTTGCTTGAAACGCAATCAGTGCATGTGCCTCCACTTTCCCTCCCTGCAACATGCTATGCATTTATGTTGTATACCATCTATGGTAGATGCCTAGAATATTCTCTCAGTCGTGCTTCTGTTAATCATTTTTTCCCATATCTGCTCTCCACATCTCTTCTGATTTTTATCTTCCCTAGTTTCTTATTTATTCTTTATCAGGCTTATTCAATTGTCACTACTACTACCCACTTCCAGTTTCTCTAACTTCATTCCTGTAAGTACAGTCAACTTGCATTTCAAATTGCTCATTTCAAACTACTTCAAACAAGATCTGCTTTTCTATTTACACTACTACTTCTGCTAATTAAGTACATCACACTACTTGAAATTTTGTCATTTGCTCATTTGATTTTTTTTAAGTCTTAACCTATTTTGACTCCTTGTGACAAAGTCTGGGTTGATGACAGTGTTTTAAAAGGCTGGTTTAGCAGTAATGTGGGATTGTTCTCAAGCAGTGAGATTGTACCAATGTTTTGAAATGTGTCTGCAGAAAGGATAGGAAGGTAATATATTCTAAAAACTCTTTACTGCTCATGCTCGACTACAGGCAGGGCTTTAAAATACAGAAAGAAATGGCAAGAACCACATGTCTTAGATAGAAAGCTAGCACATGTCTGCAAATCAGCTGGAATAGGTAGGTCTGCTAGAGCTGTTCCATATATATACTCCAATTCAGGAAAACCCAAATGGTTAAGAATGTTTATCCACGAGATTACTTCATGTGCTCACAATAACAAAACTACAGACACTGTGATGTGATCTCAAAATCATTTCTTGTAAACAAAACCTTGCGCTGCTGGAGTCAGCAGAAAAGCTAGTAGAAAATAGGCAAAATATCATGGAAGGAGTATTTCTCTAAATAACAAAGAACAAGAAATAGTTTCTACAAACTGAACAAATCCATTTTTCCATTTGTACTATGTTTATGATGTCTTGATAGCTTTCTGAATCATTTCTAATTGCTAATCCAATTTTAAGTCTAATATAAATCTGCAATAATTCCAATGACCTATGTTAATTCTATTTTACTCATGATAACTTGGACACACAGCAGCAATCAAATGATACATATATTAGCAGATTTATTACATTATTAGGATTTGTTATAATAGAAACATTTGGAAATAACACCATGCAAAACAAGTGCACAAGCCCAGTCAGTATTAGAAACGTGGATGCATTACTGCACTTAACAACTGATCACAGCCTTATGTTTCAAACAATTACAGAATTCTACATTTCTGTTTTTGTCTTATATGACATTTGCAATCTAAGCACATGGCAAGCAATGCTACCAAAAATGTCTACAGTTTGTTACTAATTCTGATAGAATAAAATAGGATTATTTGGAAGCACATTATATCTCATAGCTATTTTGAACATCAGCATTTAAATGAGTTGAAAGAATGTTCTTCCTACCTTATACTCGTCCTCATAGTCATTATATCCACAAGTAGTTAAGATGTCAGGAAAAATATCTGACCATCCATTACTGGTACAATTTTTGCTAATATTTCCTGTAAAGCAAAATTTGAGAGTTTAAATCGGAAGGATTCAAAAGGCTACTCAACAATGAATGTTAGCCAATCTAATTTTGTTATCCTCTGGAAACATGCTGTTAATATACTCTATTTCCTAACTCTCCTGTTAAAGCAACTCATCTGTTTCCTCCCATATGCTCTTCATTAACTTTACTTTGGCTTTTACTACTGCTGCAAGTAGCCTTTGCACTAAAGAAATATTCCAAGTTGTGATGGTAGGCTTCTGCTCTAGTACAACAGCTATTCTTGTCACATCTGCAAAAGCCTGAAATATTTTGTTGTACTGTCTGAAGTATTCTAGAAGGAGGCTTTCAGTTCACTTTACAGAGGATAACTTCTAGATAAGCTAATCTGACAGAAAAGTAATTTAAGTGAGAGTTATTCTAACCTGTTATTTAACTTCTTCCAAGAAGGCAATACCAAATGATCTCCTGAAGAGTTATTAAAGCTCTTAGATATTATGGTGGTGAATTACTGCTACAGCAAACATCAGTAGAGTTTGTAATGCATTTTAAAGGTCGAACACTGTGAAAGGTTGAAGAATGACGATATAAATAGACATGCTGAATCTTACCCTTTGAACCAGTCACTGATGTTCTTATGGAAGGTACAGAAAATGGGCAAGTATGGCTGGAAAGGAATTCTGAACAGTTTCAGAAAAGATTTTTTGACTGGAATTGAGAAAAGACGTTGACTTCTTTCCCATGTGAAGTTACAATGAGATTGGGGCAATCTATAATACTACTCCTTAATCTAATGAATATGTACTAATATTCATCCAATATGGAACAGCTTCAGAAAGAGAAATCTGAATAGTCTGATGTTAGAATAAACAAAAGTCATTAAAATTATTATAATTTACTCTTAAAATGTTAAATCATGAGCAACTGCCCTTCATATTTCTTACTGCAATTTTAATATTCATGATGCTTGTATTTCTAATAACATATTGTTATGGTTTGGAGTTTATTACTGGTCTTTAACTAACTTGAAAATGCCTGTTTTCCATCACCCAGGGGCAAATAAATGTGTCACAGATCAGCTTAGATCAAGAATAACCAAACATGTTTGTATACATTCCAAACTAAAACTTTTCTGATTTTTATCTTGTTCCTCAGTTACTTCTTTGTATAATGTCTTCAGCTGAAAGTTGTACATATGCTACTAAGGGTTGACTGACAAACCACAAAACCTCTCTAGCTTATAACCAGACCTCAACATCAAACCACAGCATCTTCCTGAACTACAGGACCACTTCTGCAGTTTGGCACACACGTGACATTTTTTAGGGAAAACGTAACCTATTTATACATTCTAAAGTGCCTCCACTTTGTAAGTATACCAAGATACTCTGATTGGGCAGAGCAGAGGAATATGTTAAAAGAAGCATGAACTGTGTCAAAGGTGTTTTGCAATAAAAAGATTTTATGTACTCAAGATGCTAAATTTTTTTCTTCTCTAAGTATAGTAAGGCTATCTAATTTAAAGACAGACAGCGTTCTATGGAAAGCACTGGGTATTTCCACACTATCTTTCCATGCAATTAATATTTCAGATTTTTCAGATTTGAAACATGTAACTTAATTTGACACATATTTTAATATGAAACGTCACTGAATAAATGCATGACATTTATACTTACATTGCCATGTAATACAGAAGCATTACAGGATAATACAACTGTTTTTACAATAAAAAGTCATTTAATATGAAGTAGAGAATTAATTATGTGGAATGCTTACACTATAATCTTGATCAATGCAGAAGAAATTAACAGCCAGTTCTCCTAAAGCTGTAAAGATGAGATCACAGAATCACAGAATTGTAGGGGACTTCTGGATATCATCTAGTCCAACCCCTCTGATAAAGCAAGTTCCCTACAGTAGGTCACACAGGCTGGTTCTGAATATCACCAGAAAAGGAGACTCCACAGCCTCTCTGAGCTGCTCGTTCCAGTGCTCTGGAACCCTCAAAGTAAATATTTTTTCCTCATGTTTGTATAGAACTTTCTGTGTTCCAGCTTGTGTTGGTTACCCCTTATCCTGTTGCTGCACACCACTGAAAATAGTCAGCCTCAACCACTCGACTCCTATCCATTAGACATTGATAAGCATTGACAAGATCCACCCTGTCTTCTCCAGGCTTAACAACCCCTTTCCCCATAAGGGAGATGCTCCAGGCCTCAATCATCTTTGTGGTGCTCCACTGGACTCTCTCTGAAGTTTCCTGTCTTGAGCTGAGGAACACAGAACTGCACACAGAGCTCCAGATGTGGTCTCACCACAGCAGAGGGGGAGGATCACCTCTCTCACTCTGCTGGCTATGCTCTTTTTAATGCATCTCAGCATACTGTCAGCCTTCTTGGCCACAAGGGCACACTGCTGGCTCATGGCCAACCTGCTGTCCACCAGGACACCCAGGTCCTTCTTTGCGGAGATCCTTTCCAGCAGGTCAGTCCCTAGCCTGTACTGATGCATGTGAATCACAACTATTCTTTTAAAGTCAAAATTCAAATTAAGAAATCCATTAAAGAACTGCTATTTAAAAAGCCTATTTGTGATTTGGAAGACTTTCATGAAAAAAAAGGTAACCTAAGTATTTTTGTAGCAAAATTTGAATTCCTTTTAACCCCCCCCCCCAAAAAAAAAAAATTACATCTCACTAAGATGGCTAAATCAAGTTAGATTTCTCATTTGAAGATATTTTGATAATTTCCTGCCAAAAGAATCAAACAAATTTGAAATGTGCTGTAAATGAATTAAATTAATGATATATTGTTGAACAAAAATTATAATCATGCTGAGATACTTCGATCTTACTTGAACCAGCCATGGAAGATGTTCATTTTAGTTATCTGTTTTTCACTGTAAACAGACTTAATTGGCAGCTTTAAGAACAAAGATATTTTAGTCATATCTCAAGTTATTCTTTACGTAAAAAGTTCTATTTTTATAAAGGTCTCCATAGAGATCTCACAGGCAGAATCACTGTATCAGGTTTTGCATCTTTCACCACTTTTTCATGACAAAGATTTCTCACCTGAGCAACAATTTTCCTGCTGCATTTTGAGATACATACGTGAAAAGCTATGTGTGCATCATCTATTTTTAAAACCCCACTGAAAAGGCAAAGAGCAAAATTAAACTGCAGCAACATATATCAACAAGATGGTGCAAAAGATGGTAGACTTAAAATAAGGCTGTTTAGTCTGGGGAAAAGGAGGCTGAGGGGAAACCTTATTGCTCTCTTCCAATATCTGAAAGGTGATTACAGTGAGAGCGAGGCTGGTCTCTTCTCACTGGTGACAGGATGAGGAGAAATGGCCTCAAGTTACACCAAGGTAAGTTTAGGTTGGATATCAGGAAAAACTTCTTTACAGAAAGGGTTGTTAAGCACTGGAATAGGCTCCCCAGGGAGGTGGTTGAGTCACCATCCGTGGATGTGTTTAAAAACCGTTTGGATGTGGTGCTCAGGAACATGATTTAGCAAAGGGTTGTTAGAGTTAAGGCAGTATAGTTAGGTTGTGGTTGGACTTGATGATCTTTAAGGTCTTTTCCAACCTGAGCAATTCCATGATTCTATGATTCTATGAATAGGTCTTAGAAATCTTAGATGCTGAGGAGTTCATCTCAAGTTCCATTAAAAAGCAGCATAAAAGGTTTCATAATAATTCCCTTAAATTTTAACAGCGATAATTTTTTGCTATTATGTGTTAATGCTGGCTCGTAACTCTCATGAAGGCAAGGCAGAGTGCCTCTCTTAAGCACAGAAGGAACAACCTGTATGTAATCTGATGGCAGTTGTTAAAGATGTCAGGCTGGTTCAGCTGCACTAATTATTAATGCAGACAGGCCCAGAAGAGTAAGCAACATCTACAGCTTTGATGAGCTGCACTGTATCAGAATTTATGTATGTTTAGTACCTAAATCAAAGAAAACCAGATGGACCACAAAGACCATTATTTGGTCTTTCCATGATATATCGTGAACAGCACTGCTGAAAATCTGTTATTTCAGCTCTTAAAAAAACTAAAACCTTAAGCTCCAAGTCAACATTTCTCACATATTATTTTATCAAATACTAAAAAGAAATGAGAAAAAAATACACTTTAAAGTGAAATACCTGGTTTTCCAGAAAAAAGGCTAAATATTTTTGGGCAAGGGACAGTGACAGTCTCTCCAATCTTTGCAGGACGCCAACAGGTGATGTTATCCCAAACTCCAACACATCCTTAAACAAAAACAACAGTAAGACACATGAAAGCGCAGCCTGGTTCTAACCACCCACTATCTTTACCTTATTAATAAGTATCTAAGACTTGGTGGAAGCTTTGGATGAGTACTTCAAGACAGATTAAACTCTAAAGAAAGCCACAGAGATTATATTTTCTATGAAAATATTTGGGGAATCACAAGAGTCTAATGATTAATCAGTTTCTTTCAAGTCAGTCAATATACTTGTTTGCAAAATGTCTCATCAAAACCATGTCATGCTAAGGAATGATAAACAATGTAATAAGTAACTTCTGAGTATTAATATAATCTAGGAGCAATTCCAAAATTTTGGGAATCTCTTAATCACAGTTAACTGAAACTTTTAATGTGCAGTAATTGGCAAATTGAACATCACAAAGAAATATTTAAGTAATTCACTGGACTCAGCAACACTAATATGATGGAAGTACATCGTGACTGGAGAATTCTTGTAACAATAGGTGTGGACTTAAAAATCTTATCTCCTAAAATAAGTAACAGAGATTCAAACAAAAATGCTTCTGTATGTTGACTTCAGGAAGGGGGTCATAAAACTTCATAGCAACATTTGACGGTAATACTAGTAACGACTTGTTAGACTGGTAGATAGCATTTATTAAGGCTTTGCCCATGCTGATGTCTGCATAAATGTTCTCCAGAGGAATCACTTGCTCATGGAGACTGAGTCTTTCTTCATTCCTTCATTCCTTTTAGAACTATACAGCTCCAAATGAATTCAGAAACATGATGTCAAAAGTAAGAGATTACTAAGAGGAATACTTCACAAAGTTTACTGTGTGGGTAGGATACATGTAATGCCTCATCCTCCGCTGCCTTGTATACCGCATCAACATTTCTATCCCAAAAGGTATGCAACAAATTTATTACGTTCCCTACATTACGTACCTTCCCATACTCATTTCAATTAATAGGGTGCATAAGACAACGTAAAGTGGGAACCCGGTCAAGAAACCCAAATAAGTTTCCATCATAAGTTAGATCCACTCCTACATCCTGCCATCACCGCCTACTACTTTATTTGTAATAAGGAACCTACTTTTTTTTTCCTGTTTTGTAATGCTTGCCATGGCAAGTCCCTTTATGCAGCTGATGGGCAGGTGAGAAAAGGGCAAAGAAGTTATTTCCCGATTATTCCATCTCCCATGTACTACCTTATAGATAATTTACCACTGCTACGAATTGTTTGTGGGCATCTTTACAATATGTTTTTTCTTGTGAAGTAGGCTCCACGGTGGCACTGAGTATCCAAGAGGTACATGGGTCTGAGCACAGAGGTTCATCCACTGTACTTCGTGCAAATCTGACCTGTAAGTATTCTTGATTGGCCTTTAAGACTTCAAGCACCTCATCTCCACAGAATGCACTGCTCACTTGTTTAAGTTCATATATTTCTAAAGCAGACTCCTAATAACGTTCAGAGGAATTTCATCCTCAGAACATTCATTTCTTCCCAAGAGAGTCTGAAGTTGTTCATTTAGCTGCAGAATCTAGAAAGTAGGTACTTGTATACTAATCAATTCCATTCTCATTTGCTTAACGCTGATAAACCTTGGTTTGTCAAGTTTTCCAATTACTTTGAAGGGGACTATTTACTTTGGCTCATTTAATAACTCTTGACTCCTAGATCAATATATCTGACTTCTTTCAGCTTTACGTTATGGTAAGGGAGACTTAGTTAGAACTAGGAACTACGAGAGTGGCACTCTTTCCAGCTGTACTCCACAACTGGCTGAGGAGTTCCTATTGACAGCTCTTTCAGGTTTCTGGTTCTTACCTTCTGAAAGAGTGTTTTTAGTGACTGATATAGAGTGTAAGGGCTTCTTGATCTTCATAATCACTCCTTGTTTTTCCTGATAATCGCACAGAGCTTGTTCTTTCTTGTGTATCTACCCCTACAGTTGGTTCACACATTTCTTTAAGAACTGGCTTGTGAGTTTTTTCTAACCTCTGTTTTACCTGTTTAGCTTATACTCCTCTGGCATTTGTGGCTTTTTTTAGCATTAGCAACGCTACCTCTGAGGCCATGCTGACTTGTCCTTTTATACATAATTTAAAAAATAAGGCTTATACCTGAGCAAGTCATCTTCATACCCTTTGAAGGCAGCAGAACTTAAACATGTTTGGGTGATTCCTGAGTTGCAGTATTGGATTAAAATTAAGCCTTACTCCTGTGATCTAACACTAGGGATTATGCAAAACAGAACGCAAAACCCGTCAAATCAGGTCATGCTTCCTTTCCAATTGATTTAAAGCCAGAAACAACATCAACAACATCACACACAAGTAATCAGATAGACAAAGAAACTGTTTTCTTCATCTGCCACCACTCAGAACTACAGTGCCAAAATGAAACTCTTTTGGCTTGGATGGATGTACCGCCTGAGCCAGCATGAGCAAGTTCTGGAGTACACAATAATAATCAGCAACTTGTGTGACTTCAGACCTTTTTATTTCACCCCAATTTTCAGTAACAAGTGAGAGCTGAGATGAGACATCAGAGCATTCATGCACACCCATAAAAACTGACTACTTTCACACATTTTCTCTTCTGTTTAATAAATGCTCTGTAAGATGCTGGATTTGCTATCATAATCTGCAACCAGCTCAGAAGCCTTTATCAATTTCTATCGTGCTACTATATGGACTAGGCAAAGATTTTGCTAAAAAGGCAGCTGAACAATGTGGACCTCAGAGTGCCATTAGTAACACACACACACACACACACACACAAACAAAAAACCAAACCAAATCACTAAACTCCTAAACTCTTATTCAAGCTTCACTTAACATAAAATCTCTTAAAGAAATATAGTGGTCCAAGTATTATTCCCACCATGATCTATCAGCACAATTTGCATCACATCGTGAAGACAGCCTGTTAGGAAGTAAAACAGCATGCAAATTTTTGATGTTCAAAACATTACAAGCCACGAACAATTTTCAGGGAATATATTTTTTACCTCAGCTCTTCCTCAGTATTTTAGAACTTTAGAGGCATTTACTGTAGAGAAAAGAATGATAGTTTTTTGTACTCCTTCAATCAAATAGATGAATTAACACAAAAGATGCATTTCTACAGAAGAACACATTCAAATGCATCAACAATCATCAGAGAGAAGTTTGAGTGTCTGTCATCAGAATTCCAGGAGCATTAAGCCTCGATTCATGTATACTTAAAGTGTATTTATTATTGTACAGGAAATCTGAGAAAACTGCTAGAATGTACTAGAAGCATTTATATTCACACTACAGTGTGATTCTAAAAACTGGTCTACAGCTGAAAGCTGAAATGTGCCTGCTATTGCACACTGCATTGCTAGAGGCTTCTAGAATATAACTGTTAAACAATACTCACTTTTCTGGGCTCTCAGCTCACACCTTTTCCCATTTCCCATTCCAATTACTACATAGTTTTAATAATATTGCAGTCATATATCATTTTCATACCAAAACTGTTTTGTTATGGACTTGATGAACAAGTCCATAAACTTCCATAAGCCTGCCTTTTCCACGCCAGCTTTCTTTCATTTTACAGCATAAGCTTAATCATGCACAACTGAAAACTGCAATTAGTTTCCTGCTGACCTTGGGAATTCAAAATGGAGACCTAGATGGGATTTGCAGGACTTCAAGCAGATACTGCTCTTTACCATTGTCTCATTTTACAAATAACATTGAGATACATGAAATATTGTCAGAGGGTGACAAAGCACTACTGACTTCACTCTAGAACATCTGAAAATTGGTCAGATTAATTGCTCCCTATACTTACCAGGTTTTGGCCTGTGACTATCAAGCAGCCTGTAGTGCTGTAAATACCTATACAATTGGAAAATGAAGGTGAGGTATGGGGTATGTTTAATGTGTCTCTGTGCGCAGAGTATCTGCCTTGATGAGTTGCTCATTTTACTATTTTCTGTCCAGCCATTAATTCATTCAGTGTTAAGACTTCTGGAATATCATCCATATCTGCCACCCTGCAGAAAATCATTCAGTATGCTCATTCTCTGGATGATCCGCCCATCTCCCACATACATAGCCTGACTCCTACTATCTCCAAAGGATATTAAGCAATTCTGATATAAAACATTTCTATGTATATAATAAGGTTTTAAGTTTTAGTTTTACCAGTAATTCCAGTAATATTTTTAAAAGTTTATTAGAAACATCTCACATTTTAAATAAAACTTAAGATACTCCAATGTTTCTTTCATACAGTCCCTATAATTTTCTATATTTGTATTTAATTAAAAAAACTTGTAAGAATTCTAATTACTTAAAAGCATTTTTAAGTTCACTTCTATAATTTTATGCTCATCCATGGATTTAGTTTGTGTTTGTATCTAGCTTTAATAAATTTCAAGCCTTGAATGTTTTTGTACTTTCACCCTGATATGCACATATAAACATATAAAACCAGCCCAGGTTTTGCTTTGCCTTGGCGTCCTAACTTTTCTGAGTATATCTCTAGTGCTATTCTCTTCATTTCCTTCTTTATCTATTAATAAAACTAGCACAGGCAAAAAAGAAGGCTCCTTCCTATTTCCATGATGTCTAGTAAAACTCTCTTGCACCCTAAATATAACAAACTCTTTTCAACCTCTTCATTTTGATCATTTACTTCCCTGGTGAGACACTATCAGAATATCCAAGGAAATAATCAGTCTTCCCAGAAAACCTTTCCTCAATGACTCACTCATCAGCTTGGGTACGGTGTCACTACTCTAATGCTCTTCACTCTTTTTCCTCCAGATGATACTGCTGATGATATTCTTACCTAGTGGAAAAGATATAATTTAGTTGATTTGAATGTTTGGTCTTTAATGCCTGTGATGTATCTTCAGATACCTCGTAATGAAAGGAAATTTAAAAGACTATAACCTAATTTTTGTTTCTCATTTTTTGCAGTTTCCATATAGCCATCATCCTCCTACCTGACACTTGGTCTCTGAGCAATAAGCTTGCTTATAAACGTGCTTCTTCACATCTTACAGTGTAACACCAAGTTTGCATTTGGAACAGCTATATGTATACATACACACATCATACACCTGTAATAACCACTAGGTGGCACTTTGCATTTGGATTTAAAAATTGCCAATTCAAAGGGAGGTTTAACATTTTTTTAAACTAAGCAATCGTGATATATGAAACAAAGTGAAAGTCCTTTGAAAATCTACCAGAAAGTTGTCAACTAGTCTATGGTTTGTTTTTCAAGCAGGGAAACATTTTGATTTTTGTACTTAACTTGACAAAGCAGAAGCAATCTCACCTCTTATGGGCAATGTTTTTCAGACTGTAGTCTGAACGCCACAGCATGTAATTTAGGCTACATGAGAATTTATGAACATATATGGAATGAAATTCTTTCTACATTTTAATACAAGGAATAAGAAAGGAAAAGCAGCAGGTCAAGAAACAACGAGCTAGCAAATTGGAAGCAAAGAAAACACAGCAGAATAGCTTAAAGAGGTAGCAGAAAGAAGACAGTGGCAAAAGCCTTACTGTTCGAAGTTACTTTGCTAAAGTTATCTTCCGTGTACTTTTGCCCAGAGCCTGAATACATCACAGTGTCCTTGAGCAGCCTCAGTTGGGGATGCCAGTCTTCTGACTGGGTTCCATCTGGGTTCCATCCCAGCTCAGGCCTGGGCCTTCAGCTCTGCTGCGGTTGCACATCTTCAGCTTCCCCACATGCCTGCCTCTACCTAGGCCCCGACCCACTGCTGTGGCCCCACCTGGCCATTCTAAGGCTGTCTAGTTCCCTGCACCAGGCTTGATCCTGACTCCCACCCATGGCCTGATGCCCCCAGGAGGTGTCTGATGCCTGCAGCCTGCACTGCTCCATGGCTACACGTGGAACAGGCCCAGGAGCTGGCAGAGACATGCTCCTGTGGATGTGAGAAGACAGGCTGCAACGCTGTCCAGAAGCACCTCCGATATGCCTGTCTTCAACTAAAATACTCTTGTGAAACTGTGAGCATGTGTATACAAGCTCTGATTAGTCAGAAACATAGAGGAAATGGAAATGTAAACTTTTTAAATTACTGATCAACAAAAAGGACTCACACACAGCAAGCAGAATTTTGGAAGTTTACACACACTACACCAGATTGAACTAATAAAAATAAACAACATCAAAACAATAGGTTTTAATCTCCTGTTGACCTAAGATGTTTGCCATTTACAGATTTTTAAAAGCCAGTCCTATTACTAGGAGTGTTAAAAATTGTGTCCTTGAGGCTTCTTGGAGGATTACTCAAGTTTTCACATAATGAAACATTCAAGAAGCACATTATTTCCTTTCTGAAGAACAGCTGCCCGCCAGAAAACCAAAAATCTATAGGTGGATTTTATTTTTTAAGGTAATTCACATATTCTCAGAGTAATGTAATAAAATATGCAAGCTTTCCATTCAAATTTTCTACAAAGTAAATCTCTCTTTCCAATTACTTACAGTGTTCTTTGGAGACAACAGCACATGTTTTTGTGTGAGAAGACAGCATTCCCATCTCACTTCATGAAAATAATTTTCCAATATACGGGAAAAATAATTATAGTATAGTCAATTATAGTACAGTATAGTCAAAGCTGCTAATACCATTAAGTATCAGTCTCGTTTTCATAGAAAATTCACCAGAAAATATTAAAGTATTGGAGCTATACATTTATGTACATTATTCTCATCTATGAGCTATCTGTTGTATTAACTGGTAATTTTTTAGAGCTTTGGTATTCAGGATTGCTTCTTCACGGTCTGGATGTCACGGAAAGCAGCCTGCCATGGCCAATGATGTCTCTACCAGGACTCAAATTCAAAACTATACGGGGCAGATGTTTCTTTAAGAATCTTCCAAAGAGCAAAATTAATTCCCTGTACAACTTATTTTTTCAGGGCTCCAATTATTAATATCTACAGCTCACTTTCTACTTACCTTTTGGGGACACAGAAATTTTAGACCTTCAGAATTGCGGAATATACCTGCGGCCACTCGATGCCTCCTTTCTTTGAAAAAACATTTCTTATTATCACTCTTAGTAACTTCATGACATGGAATTTGGAATAAGGCTGACCAGGATATTTTCTTGGTCTTTGCCATTTATTACACATCAGTTAGTTTTCAGCAGGAAACTACACTTCCCATACTTTTTTCATTCAAAGTGCTTTCTCACCAATGGTCTAGCTCCTCATAAGACTAGCCAGCTATTTTCTGCTCTGAAATAATTAAGTATAACTTCCACCATGGTAACACCACAGAGAGAGTTTTACGTGTTTCCACTAACAATGACAGTTCAACTAATTAAAACCACGAGTAACCAAACATTCAAAGCAGACTCCTCAGCTCCTTAAATATTTTGAAAAATTGTGTGAACCAAAAAGCAGCATGCTTGTACTACAGCAAGAAAGGCAGCAACTCAGATCTGAAAAAGCCAAAGTGGTCATTAACAACCGACTGGTGCTGTGTGAAAGAAGTTCCATGGTCCAGTTATCATTAAATTCTACATTTAATGCTACCTCAGATAACTCTAAGCAATGCTACAGTCTGACCGAATCGTAACCCTAACCGCTGAGCTGACAACCCTGTGAAGCTTGAGGATTTTTAAGGTCCATTCCCACCTAAGCCAGTCTACGATTCTACCAAACATACCTTACAGAGCAAACAGCTGCAAAAACAAACACAAACTGACAGAGGACCCTGAAAAGACTGGGAGGATTAAGAAAGAGGGAACCCAGCAAGAGAAAGACCTCCTCCAGCTTTGTGTAAGTCTCCAACATAAACAAGAGAAGAGAGTGATCTTCAGGTTGGCATAGTTACAGTCACAGTCAGTCCCTCATTTGTGCAATACAGAGCTATACACGTGTGTGTGAGAGTTTGGAGTGCAAGACAGGCACCTTCCTTACTGGAGAAATAACCTTAATAGCAGAGGCAAGTTAGATAAACTAATTTTTGACCCATCAGAATATTTACCCCACCATTCTGAAGAGCTTTCAGAGAAATTTGGTGTTGGAATCACTGTGTGAAATTCTACCGGCTGTATAATTCCGGTGATTAGATGAGGGTTTAACTTCTTTTTCCAAAGCCATTTCTCCTTCCACCTGTATTCTTTCCTCAGTGTTAAGATGTCATATCTAAAAATAAATATGTTGTCTGGAAGATAGGTCTCACAAAAACACATTTTGGAAAGCAAGATCCAAAAGACTCATTTAACTGTGTAGCCATTCAGTCCAAAATGAATTTAAAGAAATATCTTTTTGTTGTAGAATCCTGTTACAAGGTCTACTGATTTAGTTTTAACGTTTTGATTGTAAGACTTCACTTTTCATTTAAAGGAACAGAAATGAATCAATTGTTCTGTAAGGTAAAATTCTAAATACAGAGGAAAGACCAAAATTTGCAATCAGCCAATTTTTGTGTGTGTGCAATTTATATAATAGGAGCTTTCTATCTCATTGTGAAAACACAAGCCATGGGAAGAAGGTAAAAGATGAAATAGTGTTTTTTCATACAGACCTCAAAGTCCGTAACTTATGAGCAATTCAGAATGGGAATCATCTGCCCTCCGAAAACAAGACGACAAAAAACCTCACCCCACCTCTCAGGCTTCCAGCTTAGGTGCATCTATACCTTAGGTATCAAATTTTAGGAATAAACAAATGAGGATGGAAACGAATGCTGTCTTTACTGAATAAACAACTAGATTTGCTAGAGATCACCACACAGGCAAAGGCCCTGACACAGATCTTTGGAGAGTGACTTTCTTCCCCTACATGGAGTGCAATGCTCTCCGCTAACAGAAGAGAGGCTAATGCCTGAAATTCCCCCAAAGGGTGCAAAGTAGAAAGTTATGTGCTTTTAATATATCCTTAAACACTGTTCAAAGGATATTTACAGAGCATTTATACAGTGTTTCCATGCAAAAACCACTGTTGCCTTATTAAACCATGAAGTAAGCAAGATCTTTGTGGACTTCATAGCTGGTGATTTTAGGCACACTATAAAAATTACTCAGCGAAATTCTACAGCATGTTATGAGGCAGATGACTACAGCATCATTTTATGATGTAAAAAAAATACCCATTATCATTAAATCCTTCCTCTGTGTGTCCCTACCACACAGCTGAGAACAATTAGCGTACATACAGTATTCCTTATGTAATTACTGTCCAGACCAAAGGAAAAACTGCCTGTCCCATAAAACCCAGACCTTCCAAAATTCATTAGTGGCATATGCTGGTCAAATTCTGGAGCATGTTACACAGAGATGTGAAGGCCACACAGCTGCTCCAAAAATTAAGAGACAAATTTTAATAACTGATAATTTGATAATTGGGGCCCAAGCCTCCCAGTGAACCTTCATTTCCAAATCCTAGACAGGACCTTGGGTTTCACTGCAACTTTTGTGAGGCAGCTAGCATTTACTGAAGTCACAAAAGCGTGACAAGGATCGTATAACCATCTTTCTCATTCAGGAAAAACTGAAGTGGGTTTTGTGGATTTATTGTAATGAATTATGTTTCAAGTGCAACACAAGTTTGAGGTACAGAGCTAGGGCTTGGACTAGTTCCAGCTTGCCAATTTTCATTAGTAACTCTTTTTTATCAGCAGTCAGAGTATCACTGCGACAATCTGCATGTCTCTGTTTTAATACTCCTTACATCTCTGTATGAATACAGAGTTTATTAGGAAAGGAAGGACACAATTAATATTTTAGGAAATACAAATGGATGCTTTTGACATAGACTATTCTGGACAAGTTCTTCATAAAGGTATCTGTAACATGAAGCACAGGATATGTTCTATTATATCAAACATACAGTTCATTACAATAGGGGCTTCATTCCAATCTCCTCTGAAGTGGAATATTCCATTTGTTTAAGCCAGGCATTCAATTAAATGAATAAATCCTTTCACTGCTGCCTACCTGCAGGGCTGAATCAACAGCATCAGACACAGAGTCTTCCAAGATACAAAGTTCTTACACAGCAGTTTGCCATCAGGAAGCCCCCCTCTTCCCCACTCTGGCAGAAATATTGCCAGAAAAGCTTTCTTCCCTGAGGAAACCCCAAATAAAACTGGTGCGTATGACGAGGATTCCCTTGGAGCAGCCTAGCATCTGGATCACAAAAACAGATCTTCAAGAAAGCTTGACTTTCAAAGTCTTATAATAGCTAATAATGCATTTATTAATTCATCATTTAGTTCATTAAGCAGGCCAATATTTATTTATCCATCTGGCTTTACACTCGTATTATTTGTGTAACAGCCATCTCTCTTATCACTCATAAATAAATGTAAATGATTCATTTTTATTATAATTGTTTTAATTACTAATCTGGATTAATCAAAAATAGCTTGCACTAAAACACAAACTACTGATGATCCTTTTAATTATTTTATTGTATATAAATTGGTATTAGAATATGCATTGAGGAATTTACTCTTTCAAATCAAGAGAAGTGGAGAAGGGATCCTGATTTGAGATTGGTGTGTTTATGCTCATAGGACATTGCTGGTGGCAGATCCTTCAGGTACCATCTTCAGTCAGAATTCAAAACAGATTATGGAAAAACAAATACATCACATATCATCTAACAGAACCAAGGGAAAACTACTGCACTACCAGAGCTGCAATCTTCCAAGGAGCCCAGTTACTCTGAGATGACTTGTACCTGGACTACAAGAGAAAAAGGCAGGATATCAATGAGGCATTTCAACTAATTTGAAACTATATACTTCCAACCACCTGAAAAGCCTTTGACAATAGAAATTTAATGATGTGTCATTACTTTGCAAAAATCAAGATCTTCTTTTCGACTTAAAAACATGCAGTTGCTCTCAGATCTAAAAATCTCCCACTTCTTTGCCTGCACCTTGCTGAAAACCCACCCTTCCCTTCAGTATTTTACATGTTACCAGAGGAGCGCTGGCAAGTAATGCATGCAAATAAAGCATTCCAAGAAGAACTTTAGCCTTTCCATCAGTAGAGGTATAAATACTGCTTACTGATCACGTGTTCTGGCATACTGTTTACAAAAGATAACTAATTATAAAACATTTATACTTTTGCTAGTTTAAAAAACAAAACAAGCAAATAAAACCAACACAGAAATTCAATACCGACTTCCAACTTTTCTAGAAAGCCCAAACTTTTAACAAAGTTCCTCCTCTCTTTTAGATAAAATGTGAACATAAAAAAATCTATAAAATAAAAGATAAATTCTTCCTTTCCATTTCAAGTTACCATTGGTTTTATCTGCAGAGAAAGCAAAAACACTACAGTCACATAGTAAATTCATTTTCTGAATGTAACACTACTGTCCAATTTTTCCTTTGCATGACTATGGTCTTCTTAAGGTGAATGTTTTCTTTTGCCTGTATTATCTTCTGCCTGGTAAACCCAGTGATCCTGCCACTAGTATTTTACTTTCAACAAGTTCTGGAGAGAGACATATGGATCCAAGGCCTTCAGCTTTTCCTCAGACTTGTTCTTCCCTGTCACCACCAGCACACAGCTCCTCTGCCTGTGAAAAATACTATCAGCAGTACTATCAGCATCAGACTAAAGCACGAGCACATACTTTCTCCCATATAGCATCCTACCCAGTGCGTGCCTAGCCCGGCACAACTCTCACCACATGCTTGCTCCAGCTGTAATTTTAAGCCTAAAGCTGCATGTGTTCCAGAATACACAGAAATTACATGCACGATAAGGAGAAATGTGGCAACTGCAACTGAGCTAGCAAAGAAGGTAAAGAGAGAAAAATGTGATAATCTAGTTTTCTCTACATTACAGTTCATTTTTTCTTACCTTTGTTGTCCACTGGTTTTGCATGCTTTAAAAGTTCCATGCACTTTGTTTCCTCCTTGTGAATCTCCAGCTGAAATCTGCATTCTGGATGGACACCATTCACCTGTGTCAAATTAACAAAGAGGCCAGGATCTTGAAACACAAATCAAAACACTTTATGAAGGATGCAACTACCAATAGTGAAAACCACAACTTGAACTGATGCTATTTTTACCCAAGTATGTGCTGGGCATTTTACACACACAATCACTGCCCATTTTGGCTTCTCACATATGGACTTTTCAGAACAAAATATTAAAGTAATGCACCAGAGCATTTAATGACTCCTTCATGTAGCATTCTGAGGCCAGCTGTCATTTACACAATGATACTTAACTATCTAGTGAATTCACCAATGCTGTTGCTTCCCTTCCTCCAGAAAAGCAATTAGTTAAACTGAAGCAGGAAAATAAACATATTTGCTGCCTTTTTTTTTTTTTTTTTAAGCTTGTGCTCTTCTATTAAGTCAGGAAGCTGAAAGTTTAATATGAGTGACAGAACATGAAAACTGCCCAACCTGTATTATCTTTGACATGATAAATTTTGATTTTCTTCCTTTTTCCACCATATATACTTTATCTCCTGAAGGTCTCAGAGCATGATTGTTTGATTCAAGCAAGTGCTACATGGGAAAAAAGCCCTCCTTTTAAAATCCTATTTTTAAAATTGTATTCCCTTCACTCACTTATGGCTCTGCCTCTGGTTATTTATGTTGATGGGAAGAGACAGGGATGGAGATGGGAGACAGAAACAAGGCACCGGAAACTGTGCCGATATCAGCTGGATTCTCAGAGATCATAATGAAATAAAACATCAATATGTGTACTTCAGTCATCCCCATACGGTAGAAAGAAAAGACACACATCCCCACAGTAGAAAGAAAAGAGAGGTGTCTTTCCTCCTTTTCCTAGGAGACAATAGCAGAGTCTGGTAATAGTCTATGATTCATCAGACACAACTTTTCATAATGGCAATAACTAATTACTTAATATGTGACTGTAGATCCAAGAACTTTGGACACAGAGTTAGGACTGAGAACCTGTTGTCCTACAGGCTCCTGGTAGCCAGGTGCACAGCTGTTTAAAATGCAGTGTGGTGGCCATAACATAGCAGGGGCTGCTACGAAACTCACACAAATGTCACTTCTCCTCCAAACTAATCATTTCACCACCTACAACATCAGAACCTTACCTCCTTTTACCATATTATGACTATTTTTATTCTATACTTTCCATCAGATTTCTTCTAAGGAGATTGTCCAGATCCTTAAATTAGGATTTTTAGCAGTTATCATAGAAAGTTCAGAGTTAAACTGAAGATATCGTTTTGCTATGTACTGTCTGCTCTCCAGATAGCTCCTATTTCTAACAGAAGGCTTGAGTAAACGTAGTGACTTATCTACATTTTCCTTTCACGTAACAGAGTTTGGAAAAAAAATAAAATGCTTTCCCAATCGCAAACATGCAGTAGTATCTTACTCATCAAAAAGTATTTTAATTAGCAAGTCTGAGGAGGGTGGGTTCCACTGCACAGAAACGTTAAATAATTGAAGAGCAAATCAAATTAGCTACTGAGATTAAGAAAACTTGCAAATCAGTGACTTCGACCTCTGGCACTTGTGGAGTAAGTGCAGGCTTCCCGCTATCAGTGATCTGTAGCGAAGATTACTTTGAGAACATAAATTTGGTCACGCTCGAAGGTAATGCAGCATCACTTTTCAAACACAGAACGCGTGCCAAACCGTACCACACTGCCCCAGCACAGAGCCCAGCTGCCTCCAGACATACCTCTCCAGGCTAAGGAGATGAGGGGTTCAAGCCTGACAGTGCCCTGAGTGTTACACACCCAGTACCCCAGAAGGAATCCGAGGGCACTTGCTCAGAGCCGGTCAGATACATGCATCGCTCAGCTTTCCCAAGCGCAGGTTATTTGTAAGCAGGGATTAGACAGATCGATGCTTAAAAATGCAGATGTGAACAGAAGGCACCTTAAAGATTTTCATATTCGGGCTGATTTTTGCAGCAGCACCCGTGAGAACACCTCGGTCCTGGCGGGGCAGAGGAGCGCCTTTTGCCCCATCCCTGTCCGGGGCCGCCCGCGGCTCCCCGCACATTTCCCGCACTGCCTCTCACGAGGCACTCTCCCGCACCTGCTCCGCCTGAGCACCAGCCGACTTACCCGCCCCAGGTTCCAGCTGAGGGAGAGGAGGAGGAGAATCGGCAGGTTCCTCATGCCAGCCGAGTGCCGGCGGGCTGCGCTGCCCCGCGCCGCTCCGCGGGCCCCCTCGGAAGGCGGCGAGCAGCAGCCGGGTCCCGCCACCGCACCATAGGGCCCGCGGGGCGCCCAGCCGAGCCCCTGCCCCGCGGGCGGCCGCCGCCCTGCGGCTGTAGGCGGCTCCCGCACCTGCCCCCGCCGGCCGCCCGCTCCGGCTGGCAGCTCCCGGCCCGAATGAGCCCTGCCCGCCGCCTCGCTGCGTTCAGCTCCTCCTCCGCACTCCGGCTCGCTTTCCTCCTGGTTACTCCTCAGCCCCTCTCCTCGGCTTTTCTCCTCCTCCCTCTTCCCGTCGCTCCCGCTCCCCCCAGAAGAAGTGCGAGCCGCTGTCCTTTGACGGGACGCCCCTCCGGCGCCCTTCAGGTGCTGCCTGGGGCTCCTGGCAGCGTTTCCGCTCTCTGCCAGCCTCCTGCTGCCAGAGGAGCCCCTCTACTTGTCCAGAGCAGCCCGCGTGGCCGTCCCAGGCGTACGGAGTGCCGGCAGCGGGCACAGGCGCACGCACAAACCCACGTACTGGTGTAGGATGTGCCAAGAAGAGACCGGGGCAGGGCAGCCTAACCGCCTTACAAGACATATAAAACATTTAATGTAGTGATATTCGTGTGAGCCCATGCATGCTGCCACAGAAAAAGCAGAGTTCATGAGCTGGCTTTGGGCTGAGAATGGGAATAAATTAGATTTGTTTTTCTGCTGTCTTTATATGTGCTGTAATTTCAGTGGTATATATTGAGAGGGACTGAGCGGGCTACATAAAACTCCTGAACAGTCTTATGCCATCCAAAATAATCAGCTATAAGCAGAACCAAGGGCACTTCTGAGACAAAGCTGAAGAGAATATTCATATTTTTAAAATCCATTTGCAAAAATGTTCTTTGTATATTAATAACAAAGATCTGATTATAACCTCTGCGATACCATTAAGAAGAAACACTACTTGCTGTACTGAGCAGTGTTATGACCTGCGTGCTGAGAGAAGAGGGAAATATTAATGTAGAAATAAAGGCTTTTTGTAGGACGGCATATCATCAAGTAATGAAAGTATTTTCATTGTAACAGAAAATTGTACCCCCTTTGGATTGAATTTGATGTGTACATGACAGGTGGACTGAAATGTCAGATTGCATCCACTCCTTAAACAGCTGCTTTGGAGGGGAACCTCCCTATGCCAATACCTCTCAGCCTCCAGGGCAGACTCACAGGCCAAACCTCTTGGAAATGAGGAACTGCGCATTGCAAGGTGTTGGAACTACATGATCTTTGAGGTCTCTTTCAACCCAAGCCATTCTGTGATTCCTGAGACTAATGTCTGAGGTTCCTCTTTGGTTTCCTGTTTGTTGACACATGCTAACTAGGGGTGCTCTTTCTTCAGAGCTATGAGGTGTTCCAAAATAGCAATCTCAATACCTTTTCCCCCCTATTACAGGAATTTGATGTCTTATCGTTATTTCAAGTCTTTGGAAAATCCTTACTTCTTTAGAAGTTACTGCGCTTCGTGATGAATGACTCCCTGCTAAGAAAGCAGTCATTAAATACAGTTTCTGAGTGAAATTTCAAGATCTCAAGGCTCTTCAGGTACTTCAGCAGTAAACCTGACAGCAGAGCTTTATGTAGAGGAGCTGTCATGCAGACTGTCCACCAGCAGGACTGCCTCAGCAGCTGACGCAAGCAATGCCAGACACCAAAACCCAGTGTTTGATTCTTTCAGCAAATTAGTCTGCTGCAGCTGAGAGTCCTGGGGAAACCAATTAACAAATTAGTGTTAACATTTTATGTAGAAACATTCTAGGAAACTGTCATTGTTATTCCTTTTGTGGAATGATAGAAACTCATATCTTGGATATAAGGCAACCCGCATGTTCTGGAACTGGGAAAGAAGTTTGGAAACTTGTATCTGTTCTATCAGAAGATAGTCCAGAGTCAGATTTTTGTGATATTTTGTTTTCAAAGAGTCAACATTTTGAGACAAAAATTAAAATTATCAGATATTTCCCAGACACTGCTTCTGTCACTTTTCCCAATGACTCTTTGACATGAAAGAGACAACAGATGAAAGAGAGATGCATCAAATACTAATATTCTCATTTAGATATAGCTAAGTATTTTTGGTTTTCTTTTTTGCCTGAAGAGGACAAAAAGTATTAATGAATGAAGTCTGGAAAATGTAATTCAAGTTATTTTTGCTTAAACATAGCACAGTTCAGTGCGCTGTTGTAGAGGAAAAAATGAAACAAAAAAAGAACTAAAATAGCTGTATGTATGGAGATATATAGAAATTAGACTGATACTCTTAGGCAACCAAGAGTGGATAGTGTTAGGAAGGAAGCAAAGAAGCATGTGAATGTAGGCAGTCAGTGTAGACTTGTCATTTCCAGGGATGTCCTGGTAAATTTATAGGAAAGATTAGAGAGATTTTGTGGAGGTCATGTAGGTACCCTCTTGGCACAGACTGCACAGACATGTAGGAAGAGGATGAAGTCCAAGAAAGAGAGAGAAATTCCTCCTCTTCACGAAGGAGATGGTAGAAAAGTTTGGTTGAATTGGGTATGGCTTTGAATCAGCAGAGCCCTGGTGTTATAGAAAGGGCAATAACATGATAATGGAAATTTTGGTAGCAGATAATGGTCACATCGACTAATGTCAAGGTCCTGCAAGCTCTCTGCTCCCATAACACTTGGAAAAGACAAAAAGTTTTCTCACATTCCAGATGTTGGAAGAGTCTGCTTATGAAGAAAGGTTTGTAGAAGTTACTGTACCAATAACAAGTACTTTATGTTCTGCCTGGCCAGCTGTCTCTTCAGAAACCTCTATTAGGCAATCAGTGTAGGCAATCAGTAGCTGGTCAGATTTTTGCAGGCACATGGAGAAGCTGACAGCTTTCCATACTGAAGTGATTACATCGATCCCCTTTGAGCTGAAGCCTTATTTATGTTGTTTGTGGAGTTCAAGATGTTTTGAAAATGTTTATCTACAAATCATGCTCTTTGCTGTCACTGCTTGAAAATTTTTCTTTTCTTCAATTATCTAAAAAATATTGTTCACAGAATTCATACCATACAGTTGCCCAAAATACCCAAACAGCATGAAGAAACTTAGGATTTTCCTCAAAACATGTGTACAAGCTGTCTTGGACCATGTGACTCTTTCAGGACTGGTGATCTTAAGTTATTGCACATTTTTCCAGTCCTACTTTCTAGAACTCAGAGAGATCTTTGTCTTAGCATAGAACAGAGTCCTAGGTCAAAGTGCAAAAGGAGTGCTCTTCACACTAAGTCTTCATGAGATGTTCTTAAATCCCCCAAGGTGCACTATACTGTCATCTTGTATTTTATTAGGCTTTGTTTTCTGCAGTGCATAAATTTAAGGGAAGATTTCATCAGCAATGGAAATAGTATTTAGAGAGGGTTTCCATGAAAAAGGAAAAATTTGCTTGTGCCTTTCAGGTACTGCTGTTTGGAGCTTTTATATTGTAGAAAATGAAAAAAAATTCACATAATTTCTTCTGAACTGTTAAAATGGGATATTATTAAGCCTGTTTCAATTAACAGATTGAAACACAATAGAGAAACTGCCTTTTCTTTGTAAGTTGACTCCATGCCCAAGTGGGGCCAACAATTTGTGTCCTGCTCATGTCTGTGGGAATTCGAAACTTGCCCAGGCTTCAAGGGGCTGGTGGCCCTGTGAAGAGCATCATATTGTTGCTACTGTGCAACAGGTGACCATCTGTACCAAATGCAGTAGTTGCTGTCAGAGGTGAATGTGATATGCAGATTCTCTGAATAAACAAAAGGAACTTTAATCGATGTGTCTCATCTACCACTCCATCAGGTGTTCACATTCGAAAAGTCCTCCTAACTATTTTGAACTTTTGTAGTCATTGCTGGTCGTTGTCTATCTACATTACCTCTTGAACCCTATGCTTGTTTCATAAACAAAGAAGCAGTGCTATACAGAAGGGAAAGTTTTCTTAGGAAAGGCTGTGCTTAAGCATCAGCAGCAGTGACCTGCTGTCTCTAGACATGAACAGTAGTTCATACTATATCTTCAGGCTGTAGCTGAGATCATGTCTGTTAGTGGTAATGCTCAAACTGCTCCGTGAACTGCTTTTTGTTTGTTTGTTTTCACACTGGCCTGCAAAATGGCAGTTTACCAACAACAGCATAGCAGATACATCCAAACAGTACACTCACATAAGCAACAAAATAATGACATGAAGTAGTCTCCAAAGTCTCCCGAGAGATCTTTCTATAATTTGCAAGCAGGTTGGCTACTAAAAAGATGTGTTTCTACAGATTAGAAATACAAAGAAGTTCTTTAAATATAAAAAAAAGGGAAAAAAAGAAAGACTTCATTTTGCTATGTTGATTTCAGGACTCACTCCAAATTGGCTTGATTAAGGAGGTGTCTGTAATAATGAAGTCTTCAGTGTGAATGTAGCACAGGGATGCTGTTCATGGAAGACTTAGTGTGTAGTGTATAATACTTAGTGTAAATTATGCAATTTCATACTCTCTCCCTAAAATCTGTAAGACTCTCAAGTCTTCTTTGATTTCAAGAGTCTTTTCAGTGCAAGAAAACTTTTCAATTTTGTGACTAGAGGATTCTGTTTTTCCTGTTTCCACTGTAAGCAGATTCTTTTATTAATATCTATTGAACATGCTAAGTTAATGGGAATTCTATTGTATTTACATGGCTAGAGAAAGTAGAATCTGGTATTTAAATTGTATAAGTTAAACGTAAAATAAAGAATTTGGGTAGTGGACATGCTGGAAAATACTTGGCTAATGCCATGTCACATATGATTTACTACAAAGTTCTAGGTTTGATTGATGATTTTGAGTTTTGCTGAACATAAAGAAATATTTTCATTTCTGAAAATTAGAAGTAATTTTTGTTCTACTACAACAAAGGACAAATTGTCCCTGTTGGTTTAGAGTTGTTCCAATGGTTAGTTATTATTACTTTTTTTGGTTTGTTTTTTTTTTTGGAGGGATACAATTTAAAGTAAATGATCAACTTAGCCACAAAACTCTAAAGGCAAACCCAGCAAAACTCAAAAGCTACAGAAAAACTGAATTGACTGAATGGCAGACATGTCTTTAGGGGAGTAAACAAGAGTAAGTGCATAAGGGAAGGCAAATGAAAAATAGAGTCTGATAGTTTACTAAGACATGCCATCTAAACAAAGAAAATGCATCAAACTTATTCTAGGTAGCTGTTAGTGAAGCATTTGATACAGTGTCATAGAAATTGCTAGTTAAAAGTGAAATGATGGAGCTTAAAGAAAAAAAAAGCTATTTGGCTAAAATGGGATTAAATTGACCTGACAAATAATGCAGATGTGTAAATAGGTGGATAAAAGGAAATAACAGTGAAGTTCCTCAGAGTTCAAACTGAGGTCCTACTTTATTAATTTCAAGGATGTTTTTTATTTTTGACAAAACAAAATCATCTTGTGATTCAAGATGGCAGGATCTGGGTATCTTACGAAACTGTATCACCTGGAAATGAGTTATGACAAAAAACTGGAAATTTAAGAGGGCAAAATGGAAGGTCGTGCTAGAGAACAACGAACAAGTTTTTCAACCATAAGGTAAAGGGTAATAGCAGGATCTCCTGTCTGTACAAGTCAGTGTTTGACAAATATAATTATTAATGTGAAATGGCTGTGATAAATAAATGTGATCTTAGGACATGCAGGAGAGATGCTTTCTGTAGAATTAGAAATGTAATGAGGCTGGGTGACGCACAAAGGACTGGTGAGATCTCATCCAGAGTGTTGTATATAATATTAGCAATCCACAGTCAAGAAAGCAGGTGCTTTGCAAAGAAATGGAGACAAGGATTTTAGAGTATGTTTGGTTCAGTAACTTGCTAAAATACACATCTGAGGTAAAATATGTTACCAGGGAAGGAGCTAAAGGAAATTTGGCGGAATGACTGGATTAGTCATTGACTCTATCTACAATCCAAGGTGAGCGTAAATGTAGCGACTGACATCCAGGTAACTGTTCAGGACACACATTTTAACAGTGACAGTAAAGAAATTGCTTTGCAGGGTAGAACTTAACCAGCCAGCGAAAAGGATTTGGTGCACCAACAAAGTAGACCAAGTTTTTTACAGGTCTTTTCCAAGTCCCTGTGCTATTTTGTGGTAAGTAGTCCCTCTCCAAGCCTTTCCATCAAAATTTTCATCAAAACCGACTGTAGTGAATATTTAGTTAGAGTAAGTTAGAGTTAGAGGTTGTATTTATTATGAGTATTTGTATCATTAGGATAGAATATTGTTTACACTGTGTGGGTTTTTTGTTTGTTTGCGTGTTTCCTTTTAAATACTTCAGGAGGAAGGCAGAAGCTCATACTTCAGGAATTTAGGACACCATTGTGTAAAAAACTTCAAATAACCACCAGCCTAATTGGGTATATAAAAAGCAAGAATTTTAGAAAGAAGAGATATGAGATTCAATATATTTATCAAGATAAGACTTGGTTTCTATTGCTTAACTCAAGTCTACTGAGGAGATATGAAAGGGGAAATTTCATCTTTAGCGTAATCAAACTTCTAAACAATCTAAAATTGCTATCTCTGTTAACAGAAAAATTCAATATCATATGATAACAAAAGCAGCCTAATTGTCCAGAATAATATGATTTGAATGACACTCTAATCAAAGATGGATTACTGATGGTTGTATGAGGAATTTTCCCACATAGGAGAAAGAAAGAAGTACATGTTGACAAATCAAACCCCTGTAATCCACAGGAATGTTTCACGGACAAAATCAATACCACCCACTCTAGTTGCCCAAGTTAAACAGTAAACATCTGAAAAGCAGGGGGAGGCAGGGCAGTTGTGACACAGGCTGCCAGTGTTAGTGGGTGAGGAAATACGAGCATTCAGGTAAGTAGGGATATGTCTTTGAAATGATATATTAGGAGCAGATGCGTGCTCTGTTCTTCTCTGCAGTTTACATGCCTTTGTCCATTCAGGATCCAGAAAGCTTTGTGAAAAACAAAGGCCTACTTAAGCAGAATTCATTTCTAAAAAAACTTGATAACCAAAAAACAACATTAGGGTAGGAAAAAGGAGCTATGAACCTTGTGGCGCAGTAGTGCCAGGTTTGCTGAGGACATTGTTTCCATGTATTCTTTAGTCTGACCTGGATCAAAGCCGTTACTGTGGCTGATCAGGAGTGGGACTGAATGATGGTTGAGATTGTGCTGTTCTCTGTCCCTCAGTGGTGGTGACAGGCAAGCCTCTTTTCTGTTTGGTTATCCATTTTCATGAAAATGGGAGGAAATTTACATCTTTGTTACTTTCTGTCAGGTTGAGATAGGCTGTTTTTAAAGTTGTTAGATGAACAGAAAATGACAGCCACCCACACATAGGCCTGAGTTTATAAGAGCACTAGTTTAACAAAACAGAAGCCGGGTCCAGGACTTCCTGCCACCCAGCTGATGGTATGGTCTTCTCCAGGCCACGTTTGTGGCTATGTAACAAGCCAACCTCAGGAGGCCAGATGGAGGATGCCTTTGAGTGAGAGACTGGTTGTGTCTAGGCTTATGTGGCCTTGGACACATGGATTTTTCATTTCCTGGAAAAGTGCATTCATTTCTGTGATGGTACACAAAATATGGGTGTGACCAACTATGGCTTTGAGTATATGTAATAAAGTGTTTCTAGGCCCTACTCTTACTTTTTTTTTTTTCCAACAACTATATGTATATGGATTGGATCTTGCGCCATATTCCTTGAATCTTTCTTTAACAAGTGCTAACCAAGGCCTGAAAATCTAACTTCAAAATCTCTTGCTCTGACTCTGCAGAGGTGTTGAGTATCCTTGGGTTGAGTAGCTGCAGTGGATAATGAGAATGCTCAGACTGGAGTCATCGGGCTCTCAGGAGAAACCAATTCTTGTCCCATTCCCCTTAGCCCTACATCTGTGGCCCAACCCTGTTCTCCTTGAGATCAATGGCAACAGTCCCATGGACTTCAGCTGGGAGCACAATCAAGCACTTGGCTGTGGAACCATGTAAATACTGCTCAAATCTTAAGGTTCTATAAATCATACTGCTCTTTTTGAGGTGAGCACATAGCTGACTGGGTTGTAATCAAAGCAGAAATGATGGCAGAAGTCATCCCCTCTTCTACGTATCTTATGACAGCAATAGTGTGGGATACCTTAAATGCTGAGGAAAGATAAGCACTAACTAAATATACCAGCAATTAAATAACTAACCAATCTCCAGAACTGAAACACTAGTTCAATTTTTCCCTAGTCAGAATGCTATTTTTGGTTAGAAACTTAGAAATTAATCCTAAGAGATGCCATTTCCCTGCTTTAATATATACTGTTTTTTAATGGAATTGTGCAGAATGATTAGTGAGAGGCAAATGTCAAAATACCAGACAGAAACTGACTCACTGGTCTCAGGACTTAATATTAAGGTCAGGCTATGGAAGTACAATGCACAGTCTTTATTGCCTTGCTCCTTATGTAGTGATTTACATTGGAACAAAATGACTGGCGTGGATGTAATGAGCTATTTTTCTAAATTTGGTAGTATTTAACGTATTTCTTACACAGTTGTTAGAGATGACACGGCACAAGGCAGTCAAAACAAGACAAGAACCAAAACCAAAGGAACAAGTTCAGAATGTCCTAGACAATGATTATGAAAAATTGGGGGTATACTATTTTTTATTATTATTTTACATAAGGCCAGAATATGATGCTGAAGAACATGCAGTGTTCCCTTCCTAGTCATTCTACATTTGTCCTCTTTGTTTTCTTTTAAATGCATTTGCATATACCACATGGCAACAAACCTTTAATGTTGATATATTTTCTTGTAAAACGGCTTTCATCCCTCCATCCCAGAGCTTTGATCACATGGACTTCTCTAAAGAAAATGAGCTTCAAATTACATTATACTTAAACTAACTGCATCTACTCACTAAAAGTATTTCAATTCACAGCAACAGAAGATGACATGAAAAGCTGTAAGATCAAATGCTAACATCAGCTTTCATGCAATGCTGAATTTATGTGTGGATGTTATTACTGTGTTGCTGAAACAGCCCCCACCTCAAATCCTGTAAGTCTTTGGTGCAGTTCTGTGGCTTAAATGCTATTCATCACCAACTGCCACTGATTTGCATTTCAATTGTAATATGATGATAAATTACAGGGCTCAGATTCAAAGTATCATTAACTCATGCTCTCACTGTTTATTGTTGTTTTGTCTTCTGACCTTTCTGCAGTTCTGTTTATGCACAGTATACTAACAGGACACTAGATAGCATGGAGCAGTCATTTTAGTCTTGCTTTCTCAGCAGATTTTTAAGATCATTAACTGACTCCCACTTGCCAAGCCATAATGCTAACTTACCAGGGGATATCTGGATTTCAAAATACCTGGATTTTGAAAAAAAATCTGGATTTCAAAATACACAGTAGCTATGATTTTGACACAGTAGGCACAGCCACTTCATTACTACTTCATTTTGAATGTATTGCTCATAGAGGTCACTTACCTAAATGAAATGGAAATGAGGAGCTTTTCTGTTGTTTCTGAGAAAAAAAGAAAAAAAAAAAGAAAGAAAAAAAAGTATTTCTTAAAATGGATAGTATGTTCTGCTTTTTTGTAGCTACTCTGGATGTGAAGGGCTTGCCATTCTGCCAAGGTCTGAGTGCATTGATTATGTTAATGCTGTTGGGAAAAAAGATGCAGACATGACGCTGCAGAAAGGATGCATAAGGGAATAATCAAATTCAAGGAGTGTGCACAAAGTTGGAGAAGAAGGTGATTGGCCATGGTATGATAAGATGCAATGAATGTTCATGGAATTATGAAGTATAGACAGATTTTTAGGATGATCTTCAACAATCTTGCAGTTTCTGTGGAATGTGATGTCCTTGAGCCTTATGGGTTAAAGGATCTGTGATGCCTTTAGGAACGTCCTAGATATTGGTGTATTTGAATTGTGATAGGAGCTACATAAATAAAAAGAAACTGGGGAGTTAAATGGAAAACACAGTTTAATGGAAAACAAAGAAAGAACCAAGCCCAGATGAGGAAAACCAGAAAGATCATAAAATTCTGTGGAATGCACATGAACAAGCAGAGTAGGACCAGAGATGAACTTTCAAATGGTAACAATTCTAATAGTAAAACCTTTTCCAAACATTTCAGAAGCAGCAAGCCTGCCAGAGCACCAGTACAACAAACAGAGGATCAAGATACATCAACATTTTAAAAAAGATAAGCCATAGGAAAAACAAAACAAAACACAGGTTTTTTACAGCTGTGATCTCACCGGAGGACTCTAGAGAGCTCCCCTTAGCAGATCCTTCCTTGTAAGCAGTGCTTTAGTAAAATCAAGATTTTGGTAGAAGATATGTAACAAAACCACTCCCAGAGGATTCTAAAGGAATTCCCAAGTGAAAGAACCGAGCTGCTAACTACAGTGTGCATTTTCTCACGTAAAAATTATTTGGTGGAGAAGACTGGCGGTAAGTTAATATGGCACAAATTTTTAAACAGTATTCAGGGATAGTCTTGTAGGTAGCATAAAGATGAACACTGAAAAATTGCTGGTACTCTGTCTCAAAAAAAGACATGGGGACATGAAATTACACTGTCAAGCTAAAGACAAGAGATACTTTATTATGCACAATGCATGGACGACACATAGACCTTTCCAAAGGATGTCAGAGTTGATAAAATTTTGTAATGATTAAACATTTTAAAACATAATGGGAGAAAATCCTATAGTTAGTTAAGTGCAAATATGTTATCACTGGTTTAGAAAACATAAATCACTGGGTTCTGAGGAAATACTTACAAAAGACCAACTATCTTTATCCCATTCTTATGCTCTTCCGTACATATTTGCTGTTTGTTACAGTCCAACACAAGATGTCAGAATGGCTTGGAAGTACTTGTGGTGTTACATTTTATGTTCCAGCAGTTTCCATAAGCAAATGTATCTTTATTGCTTCATCTGCAAGTATTTAATAGTAAGAAGACAAAAAAGGCAACACTCCTTCTCCAAAATCCTCCTTGATATCTTGCAGCAGTGCAGGATCTGGGGAGGTGAGAGGCAAATGTATGAGGGCAGGTTCTTCTCAGTGATGTGTAGCAATAGGACAAGGAGTAATGGCCTAAAACTTGAAAACAGGAAATTTTATACAAACACATGGAAGAACTTCCTTACAGTAAGGGTGACAGAGCACTGGAACAGGCTGCCCAGAGACGTTGTAGACTCTTCTTCTATGGAGATATTCAAGACCTGTCTGGATGCCTACCTGTGCGACCTATTGTAGGGTACCTGCTTTGGCAGGGGGGTTGGACTCGATGTTCTCTTAAGGTCCCTTCCAACCCCTGTGATTCTGCAATTCTGTGATTAACAGTGATGCCCTGGGTATGAACAAGTGAATTAATTAATCACTGGATCTTTATGTCCTCTGCAACTCTACCACAATGTCTAAGAAGAAACTGAAAACAAATAAACAAGAGAAGGGCAGGCAGAGTCAAAAATTACCTTTTGGTTAATTTATTTTTTTCATTAAGTTTTAATTTCCATTTGCATACGCTTTATGTAAATGTGCAGACATTAGTAAACATCTTGCTTACTAGTTTAAAGTGCACATTTATTTTTTGTTGACAGTATTATCCATAACTTTTTATGAGATTGTATTTTCCATTTTAAGTTGTGTAACAACGTTTTGGTGTCCACTTAATTGAAAGTTGCAATCATATTGACCTCAAAGTATTTTATTAAAGGGCAGAAACAGAAACTAGCAATATGTATTAGCCAGGCCTGTGGTACACCATGTTCCCAAACTAGTGAGCACTGATATATAAATGTACCCATAAGGATTGTCACCTGCAAGGGAGCTATCCTCAACCTAATGTCATCAGTGATTTGAGAGAGTCTGTGAATGTCATCCTTAGAGAGCTTGTCATTGCTTTACAGATAAGTAGGAGGTAACTGGTTTAGTAACACCAAATTAGTTACTTGGGAACATGTAATATTCTACGGTGATTAATAAGTGACATGAGTAACACCAAAGAACCAATTGCTTCCATATTGGTATGGGAACTTGTGCTACTTCTTCAAAGACCTTAACACTGCACATAAGTTTAAGCTGGTATACCTAATACAGAAATGTAGGGTATGGAGTGCTTTAGAAAAGTAAGTGCACACAGGGAAAGGGTTATTTACTTCTTTGAATCTTGTTAAGCAAATATGAATAAGGTGCTATCGCTATACAAGAACACTGTATGTCAGGGCCTTCTCAAGATATGTAATAAAATGTTGTATAATGGTTACTTTTTAATCTTCATTATGACAGTATGGCTGGCTTTGATTGATTTTTTTCTAAAGACTATCCAGATCTCTCCCACAGGTTTGTTTGTTGTTGTATTTTTTAAATTAAGAACAACCTTGCAGAGCTTACTTTAAATAATATCGAATGACTAAAAGTAAACTTTTAATGAGTCCTGTAAGTCCCACCCACAATTGCTAGTGAACAAAAGAGTAAATGTACTTCTGAAATTTCTGGGCTCAGTTCTGGTACTTGCTGGCTGCACCAGTGAGAAGAGTTGGTATATTGCCAGTTCATGCTCTTGGAAAACTGTGATTTGCGTGAGCTTTTGACAGTGTGTTTCTAGGCTTTGGCCAAGATTTTAGGATTCCATACTAAAAAGGTGCTGCAAGGTGAATCACCCTTAACACCACAAAGCTGGATTGGGTCCTAGAACAAATGGTCAAAACTTCAAATATTTATACTTCAAAAATGTATTTCAGTAAAAAGTGGTGTGTTATTTAGTAAAGTTTTCTCTGGAATTGTCCAGAAAACAGAAATAAGAATTAATTTCCTGTAAGGGTGGTATTGCTAAGATGAATATATATCCTTGTTTATTATTTCTGTTCCAGACTGCTTCATTCCTCTGTAATAACTTGCTCTGAAAGATAATTCTAATTTCCAAATCCTTCCTACTGAATTATAAACAAATGAGACAAACAGATCTAAGCCAGTTCCATCTACAAACAGAAGATGGAGAATTTCTCCCCCAGATTTCAAAAAATATAATTGTCTATCAGGGTATAGAAGATTAAATACATCCCTGAATGCTAACAGAGATCTTTGCTTCCAGTTCCAGTTTCTAGATGAAGTGAAATAGTACCAAAAGTTTCAGACAGAGCATCTGGGCTAATGACTGATTATGGGAACAAAGATTAACTACTGGACTGCTTTCGTGCCTTTCTTCCTGGTCTGCACTCACTTCAAATATGGTGTATTCAAGTATGGTAGACTGAATACTGCAAATTTTTCATTTTAACAGTTTGCTTCATAGCACTCTATTTAATTCACATAAAAAAAGGCATCTGCCATGCCAAAAGTTTTGATCAAGTCATTCTTAGTTCTAAGTACCTCCATTGCAGCTTCTTCTGTTGTAGCTACTGTATTTCCAAACAAACCAGTAGGGAAATAAATATGCAAAGTAAACTTTCTCTTGGCAGCTTCCAAAATGAGACTGCAGTATTTCATGTGTACTTCTTTTTGTTTCTTTATTTCATTGCATATACATAGGCACACAAGTGAACAAACTTAACTTAAAATATCCTCCACTGCCCACCCTGGCTTTTGAAAGATCCTCCCTCCATGACTTCCTTCCCCAAAATTCATAAATGTATGAAAACAAAGTGAATTAAAACTACGAGATTAAAAAGATAGTATAAAATGGTTGCAATGCTGTCTCAACATAAATTTGGTTAAGTTGCTTTCAGTTTCACATCAACTGATCTCAAAATAGTCATAAAAATTGTTTACATGTTTCCATTTCATAGCGTGTTGCCTTGACATTTTAGGCTAATATCTATATGTACATTTCTTCATAATATTTTTCATTTAATGACCATGGACAGAAACAATTGTTCAGTTATAGCCCATAAAGCATATGTCAGCTGGGTCTTAAACATTTAAGTAAGAAAATTTCTCATCTCTCTTGAGTTCACATACTAAGATTTAAGATGAAGGTTTATCTGGAGGTACATCTGCTAATTTGAAGCCCACTCATTTAATTTTAGCCTGCAAAAAATGGTATCTGGTTCTCTAGGGCTATGAGCCCTCTGTGATGGCATTGCTGGTATGTATCTGCTTTCTTACATTTGTAAAAATGAGTATTTGGGATGAGGGTTATTTGGGGATTTTCTTTGTCTATCATTCTTTTCCTCTTTAGAAACTCCCATAAATATCAACTCTTATCTTGTTATCTCATTTTGTTTGGTCATTATTTTGAGAAATTAGAGTAGTTTGTTCTAAGCTGTTAATACCTCTTTTTTTTTTTTCCAAATGGGATTCCAAATATTTTTTAAAGGATTAGTCAGTTCTGGAAGTTAAATAGGGAATAATAAAGAGTCATGAAAACCCAGAATGTTGTAGTTAGCATTCTATTCTGAAAAGCTCAATTTTCACTGCCTTAGGTGTTGAGATGTCTCTTCTGATCTAGGACATGTCACTACTCTACTTATCTTTCCAGAGAAATTTTTCAGTCTGCTCACGTCAGAATAAAAGGGATATAACTTTTATTTTATTTTATTTTATTTTATTTTATTTTATTTTATTTTATTTTATTTTATTTTATTTTATTTTATTTTATNAAATCCCCATAGTATAAAGGGAGGAAATTATATTTTAACTCACTCTATCAAGCAGAGCAAATCCTGCAGGAAGAGCTGAGGTTTCCCGTAAGAATCTGGTATAATTGATTCAATTGCTTGAACACACTCTATAGAAACAGATAACCAAGCTTCCCAAAGTACAAAACTTTTATTCTAGACAAAAGTATGGGCTTATAGAGTTTTAAAATTGAAATAGGATCATCAAGAAAGCAAGTAACAGCAGGACCAATGGAAGAGATTTTTAAAAAAGAGAAGATTTTTGTCAGGATTTGTTTAGATTTAAATACAAGTATGAGTGCAGGGAACTCCTGTGGAAGGAAAATCTTGATCGCACTCATCAGTGCCTAATAAGGTAGAGTTCCTACTGACACTTTCCCCAAGGTTAGAATATTTCTAATATTTCTTTCTTCTCTGTAGGAAGGCCTGAACTATTATTGCGTTCTTCTACTATGTTGGGTATAATAGAACTTTTTCTTTTTTGATTGAGCTCTCTGTCTTCGTAAAACTTCTGTGAACTGAGCAACTTCTCATAGTAACCACAATGCCATGACCATGGTTTGTACTTGAAAGCAAAAACCTCTGTCCTCAATATGCTGTGCTGTGTACAAAAGTCCTTTGTAAACAAAGGTAAAAATGATGTGAACCAAAATATTTTTCAGGATACCACTTTTTTTAAAAGTGATAGAATGGATCTATACTGCTCTAAAAATAGACACCCTCAGCTTTAGCTTTATTTTAAGCATCTACCATAGACAGCTACGTGATCCTAATGGCTGCAAGGGCACATGGCATCTTTTGCTTTCAGAGCTCAGCTGTTTGCTAGCTAAGGTAGGCCTGTTCTCCTGGTCTCACAGAGAGACTGAGATTAGACAACAAAAGAATTAATTAGTAAAATAACAATAATAGCCAGAAAAGTTGTTTTGTGATGTAAAGAAGGCATATACAAAATGGTGATCCTGAAAACTCCACTTCAGCCTTTGCTTACCTTTGAACAGGTAAGAAACACACAGTCTGTACTCTTGATTATGTGTTCCCAGCTGCATGACATTTTTCTCCTGCAGTCCATAGTATCTGAGGTCTTAACAGCACTAAGCAGCTTTGTGAAGTGATAGTCCTAAAAGCCATTCTGGATTCAAAAATCAGATGTTTTCATCATTTGAGAATCTGAGAAAAGCAGAGAGTTAATCAGTTTTGGCTACTCTGAAGAAAGAAATGGAATGTGTGTCCCAAAGTCAACATCAGCAAAATCAATCTTTTCTCCCTTTCCCTGATATCTTACTCAAAGATAGATAAATTCTCTGGAACATCACATGTTGCTTCACTGTTCCAGCAGAACTGGAAGCCTTCTGGCTCTGGGTCATAGCTTTTGTTTCTGAAGCCTTGAATAGAGAACATCTGAGGTTTTTAGCTGAGAAAAAAAAATAAAAAAAATAATAAAAGCATTAGTAAAAGATAATCTATTTTGTCTAGTTTCTATTTTATCTAGTTTTTATATTTTTTCATGTTTCTCTTACTTTCCCCCACAAAATTTTTAATATAAATGCCCACATAGAACATATTTTGGCTTTGGTGTAATCATATTGTCTCCCAGAAACTGGAATTCCATTGCAATTCAGATTTCCATTTGTTTCTGTGAGTGGAGTCTTGAGATGCATTTCTATCATGACAAACTATGCTGTTTCTGAGAAAAGTTCAGACCACAGCGCATCTTGAAAGTTATAATTCAAGCAGCTAGCCTGACTTATAGAAAAGAGTGAAAGAAAAACATACTTGAAATGCATTTCCTTGATAACTTTCTGTTGGCCTTTCCAAATTGAATTGTACATGCAGTCTCAAATTCCTTTGTCAGTAGAAAAAGTACTTTCTGACCCGTGCTAGTAGCCATCTACTAAATAGCTCTTTAAGGAATGGGGTTGATATCCTGAAATAAAGGCTGATGTTCATCTAATAGGATGTTTTTGTTGGTGGTAGTGGTATTTTTTTCTAAAATAAACATGTAGCTGAATTAAGACTTGGCGAAGGAATCACATTTAGAATTTTAGTCACCTGTTTCAGAGGTCAGGCAGTAGTAATATTCCATTTATTAAAACATAACCTGATTTTTAATTATCACTGAGATACCATTAATATGTTTAAATTGCTCACAGAAGTTCTCGGGAAGAAAACAGGAGACGAGGAGCATGTCTTCTCTGTAATTTAAATAAAAGCAACCAGAATTTCAGAATTGCTGATCTCTCACCAGCTCCTTCAGTGTGATGCTTCCTCCATTGTCACTTTAAAACATATGGAAGAATTATATCTAGGAAGCATAACTAGTGGTTCTCAAATTGTACGAAACATTTGCTAGAAGATTCAGCAGCCCAAATGTTAATACTGAATTATTGTGTGACCGTATCACCTATAGACCTGCAGTGACAGCACCAGTCCTGGGCTCCGTTCTGTTAGGCACTGCTCAGACATGCACCTGCAAGAACTGTTGGCAAAAAGAAATGAAGTGGCTTGTCCAAGAACACGTGGCATATACACACTCTCTGTATATATCTGCAAACAGGCTTTAGAGCTGTTTTTTTGCTGCTCAGTTCCCTGAGAGGCTGTGGATGAAGTGTGCTTTGTCTCCTGTCTGTGTGGCTGCCAGGCAATCCCACCCCATACCCCAGTATTATTATACCTAACTCTTTCCTCACTCAGCCCATTAGCACTGTGCAATGATTTGCAACTATGATTTTAAAACATTACTTAAGCTTGTAAATATATCTGTATGAATCAGTGGCCCCAAATCCCTCTTGTTGCTTTAGGATTTTTTTTTATGGTAAAAACAAACCAACAAACTTAAACTGTTGCTTTGGTTTGTTGTTCTCAGAGTCCTCAATCCAAGTTCTGCTGGATCTCAGCAAAAGTAAAGCTGGGAGTCACACGCTCTGCGCATTGGATCAAAAACATCTGAGGATTCTGATTTTTTAATTTCACACCTTAGAACACTAAACAAGGTCTGGATGCTATCAGGTTCTGAAAGGCTGGAAAAATCCCGTGGATTTGAGATGCTTGAAAGTATTTGCTATTAGTTTGAGGAGGTGCAGGAGTCACTTTCGTGGTGACGGAAAAAGTCCTACATTCAAAAATGATATTCTAAAAATAGAGAAATAGAGGGAAAGGGAGAGAGGAGGGAGGAAACAAAGGTGGAAGGAAGTGAAGGAAGGGAGTGAAGGAAGAAGGAAAGAAGGAAGGAAAGGAAAGGAAGAAAAAAAAGGAAAAGAAAGGAGGGAAGAAAGGAAGGAGGGAAGAAAGAATGGAAGAAAGGAAAGAAGGAACCAAAGACGCACTGCAGCCATAATGGCAAGCATTCAGAATGTTCAAAATGGAAGACATAAGGTTGTCTGTAACAATTTTTTTAGCATTCTGGTGTGTGCATTACAATTCAGATTGTCATTATGTAATTATATTTTTCCTGGTATCTCTGCTTCATTCTGTGCATAGAAATATAATATTTCCTTTTATTTGTATTCAATATGTGACCTTAGAGATCTTACATAATTTGTGCTGTCCAAACTCTCCTCAGAACAGAGATTTGTCAATTTTCTCAACAGCTGTTCTTAGCTGTGTTCAGTTTCAGAGTGTTTGGACACTTCACAAATGTAATGGATTAATTTTCATAGGATCCAGCTGAGGTGGGAGGAATTATTATTAGCACTTTGTAGAGACCTTACAGTGTTTGCTTGGCTGAAATGATGGGATTCTAATTGCTTCAGGCTTCTTGTAGTACTTTCTAGCAAACTACGTACTGCAATTTTAAGATGCTTTGATGAGAGTGCTCCAAACAATCCCAATGAAATCAACATGGAGTTTGATGTGATCAAGCAACCTTTTGTATCAGAAAGAGAGAAGCCAGTCTGTACTTCAGCCTTTGTGATACTGCTTTTTTTCACTTCTACCTCCAAGGGCCTGACTGCACCTTGAACTGCTTGCATGCCTGTTCCTTCAGTCTCAGCTCTTTTAAAAGACTGCAAGGAGAGAACTCCTCTCACACACAGTACACAATGGCCCATGGTCATCATCTTGTAGGGAAACACACAACAGCACCTCACATGGCCCACTGGTGCCAGCAGTCAGGCAATCCTTCATGTGTTTTTATGCATGTGGGAGGTGTATCTGGGAGACAAGCCTTTACTACACCACCTCGGACAGAAAAATTTTGATGTCATCATTCAAGCATGACTGTAGAAAGAGAAGAAGCACTCACAACCGTATTAAATATCAGGCGTTGCTTTGCTGCTACCTAGAAGCTAATTTCTCCTGTTACTTGAGACAACAAAACAGACAACCTCCAAGTTCTAGCTTAAGCCTCTCTTTACTTGTAGCTCAGCCTTAAGTTCAAACCAATGGTGTGCTTACTCCCATAGAATTGAACCGAGTAGAAAAAGACAGGGCAAACAAATCTCAAATAGGGAAATAGCAAATAAATTACAGTATACCCACACCTCCAGTGTACAGCATTCTTTTCACCGCTGGCATCCTCACCAATAAGGCTGTTGCAAAAACAGCAGCCCTTGTTTGTTCTTATCATTCCACTTACACAACTGTGCCTTCAGAGTTGACATAAGGAAGCTTTGGGAAGGCCAAAATGTTCCTGTAATAAATATAACAAATGGTCCATAAGTGATTTGTAGGTCTTGACTCATCTGAATGTAAGCAGTCAAATTGAGAAGAAACAAGTATAAGCTTTGCATAACAAGAGGGTCTTTCCCTCCCTAGCATGATGAGCTTGGGAAGTCCCAAGACGCGCTGTCTGTGATAATAACAATTTAAAAAGATCGAAGGAAGAGTAGTGGACAGAGGGGTGAAAAAAGATGAGACTGGAACATATATGAACAATGACTGAGTTGAAATGCCTAAGTATAAGGAACAAAATGGTGAGGAAATAACCATCATGGTGATCAAACAGTTATGTCTGAGTGTGGAGGAGCATGGCTACAAGGTGGTTTTGCCTGCTTGGGGACTCCAGTCTCAACTGGCCCTAGAGGCAGAAAAGGGCTGATGAAGCTATGGAGGAATGCAGGCATACATGCTGCTGCTCCTCCATGTGGGACTGGTGAACTCTGCTGGGGCCCTTCGGTAATCCAGCGATAAAGAGTGGTCAGTATTAGGTTCTTCAGTGAGATTTAGATCTCCTGGATCTCACCATAACAATTATGTGTGTAACACCTACTCACATCTTGCATTTATTATCTTTAGAAGGCTTGACTTTTCAACCATTACACTAAGATTAATTTTAATGTCATTTCAAGTTGTGAAAAAGGTAAAATAACACCAGCAGATGTACCATAGGGAGATATCCTCTTAATAACTTAATAACTCAATTGAAGTGTTTGCCGTGGATTTCAGCATGTGCTTCTGGCATAAATTCAGGATTCCAGATTCTGTTTCTTGCTAAATATTCATCATATTTATATTATATCCTGAACACTTTTTTTCTCTGTTTCTTCTGTTTCCTCCGTACAGACTCTATCTCATGCCATGATTTTTTCTTCCACAGAGTCGGCATATTGAAAGAACAGAGAGATATTCGTAATGATTTCAGCACCACCAAGAGAAATTGCAATTGCAAGGAAAGAATGGCTGAAACTGTGCAGGCAGGGCTTGCAGTGTGCAGGGTACAAATAAAATCTCAGAAGAATCACATAGCTATGAAATACGAGCGACTTTCTCTTGCTGACTGATTTTTCAGAACTTTGTAGCATGTCCAAATTTTGGAAGATTTATTTGGGAATGGAGCCCAGACAAGCCTCCAAGCCACAGAAGTTCTTTAGCTTTTCAGTGGAAGGGTTGTTTTAATGTCAAATTGTGAAAAGCAAAATGTTACTGGGAACCTCAAACGGAGTTTTAAATGGAAAATGCTAGTCAACGCTGGTCAGTTCTGACTGCATTAATCTCTGCTGGAATAGTTGTAGAGTTAGTTTTGTTTTTTCTTTTACTAATACCACTTTAGCCTTATTATCATGACATTGAAGGGCTTTTAATGAGCAAACTGGTTCATTTGCACTTTTTATTAAAAAGCTAGTAATTGCAGATCATGAAAAGTGCTGGCACTGTCCTTACAGCACTATAAAACAATGTTGAGTTAGCTTTATCTACTCTCCGTGTACTTCTGCTTCATTTGTAACTGGTGAGTTGCAGAGAACTGGAAGCAGTAAGTACCTTGTTGGGGAAGAATAAGGTAAAAAATCATTGCGGTCTGGATATCAAGAGCTTTATGCTTATGGATAAATTTATTTTGTATGTGGTTGTACAAGATCAGTGACTTCTGAAGATTGTGGTGGTGAACCCAGATTAGGTGGCAACTATAAAAAAGGAGAAATATTTTGCGTTTTCCATATTGAATTTGGAAAACCAATGTCCCTAAGTTCTTCAAGAAAGCAGGCATTTTCTTGTTTCAGGAGTCTTGCACAAGGAGCAATCCTTGTCACTCTGTTCTAGTTTGATCTCTAGCTAGTAGTTTCTGGGATTCAGATCATCATCAGCAAACTTGTGCTGTGGCAATTCACTCAAAGAGACTGAGAAGCACACAACATTTTTAGTTAGCAAAAATTTCTGTGCTGAATATTTCTCTTCTTTTGGAACAGAGAATAACAATCTTCCCAAATATACTTAAAACTTCACAGAGAACTTTCCAGTAGAGAGCTGATTATTGAATTAATTCTGTAAAACGTTTAAATTATGCACAGTTATTTAATTATTTTCAAATTGTATACTTTAAAACTTGTTTATAATCCTATTTAATTCGTATACCCTTCCCCTTTCATTCTTTTTAACGTAATTAAATTCTGTGAGACTTTTTCATAAAGGTTGTTGAGCTGTTTCCAGAAAATTCATTGTTAATTGTACTTCAAACTGTCTGTTTTGTTCTAGTGTTATAAATGCCCTTCCCTACCATTTCTACCTCCACATTGAGCCTAAGTACGTATCTATGCATGATGGATGGTTTTGATAATTTTTTTTAAACTAGTGGAATATTCATAAAGACAAACAGGAGAAAAAAAAATGTGTCTTCTGTATGTTGGCAGAACACAGATGCAGCTAATAAGAAGTGATGCTATTTATGAGAGCAGTGGGCTTTTTATGGCACTTTTTCTGGCTCCAGGTGCAAACCAGCAGGATTTCAAGTGCCTTCTCTCATCTCCTGTCCCCGTCCTGATCCTCACAGTGTGAGTGCAGTCAGGGATGGAAGAGGAAGAGGATGTGGAGGAGCAGGACCATGTGCACACAGTGTCAATCACAAGTGGATGCTTCTTGTGAGAGCCAGCATCCTGACTGCTTTATACACCCAAGTGGCAAGCAAGACTTCAGTCTCTATCATTGGCTCGGTAACATGAAAAAGAGGAGCTGGAGTAGTGGAGTCAAGTTTTAAATGAACTGATGACTTTTATGAAAGAATACAAATCATTTTAAAGCCTTTTCTGGAGTTCAAAAATAGGCCAAGCTATTTGTACTGACACAGCTGTTGTGTTTTCTTTTCTTCCCCACGTGAAGGTTTATATGAAGACATCTGTTAGCTGTCCCCAAGATTTTGCTCACACAACCTGCCTGAAATCAAAAAAGAGGTGTAGGAAGAAGACAAGCTGGCAAAATGGGAGTTAAATAGATTTCCTGACATAATATGAGAAGGGCTTTTTACAAGGCTGATTTTCACAACTTCAAGCTGTAGTAAACTCTCTTTAAACAAAGAATTGATTTGCTGGATTGCTGGCTGCTAGAAGTTGTTGTTTGCTGCTTTAGTGCTTGCAGACTGTCTTGGCTGCCATTTGTAAAGAGAAAAAAAATCTTCAGATACTGTGAAATATTAATGTGGAATATATCAAGAAACTTCTGCAAAATCTCATGATGGAAATCAGTGCAGCTGAATGTTACCATCTTGTGTCAAACTTTTCCTGATATGAATTCACAGCTACAAGATGTTTGTGTAACTACTTATCTGCAGCCCATTCATCATCATATTTTGTCGCCAACATGAAATGATGAAGAATGCAATGACAGTATGAAAACAGGGAGAATTATGTTCATCTCTAGCTACTGTCAGCATTGGATTATTTTTTCCACATTCATTAAGAAGTGTGCTTGTACAAGCACTTGTAATTGCAGATTTAATTCAGAGAAAAGTTGATAATAAAAATTAGTACTTATTATATACATCATTAAAAGTTACTAACGTTATCTTCTATTAAGACAGGAGGAAAAGTTGAGGGTATGCAGTAGCTTCTGGCCTGAGTCTCCAGTGCTCTGATCCAGATAATGCTCACCAGAGTGCTTATTGCTTTGCTGTTAAAATATATGCAAAAGGATTTGTCATACAAATTAACAAATTAGTAGCATTTGTATTATATTTTCATTGCAACAGCTCCAGTCAGAACAAGATCATATTATCACGCTAACTGTACAAACAAATGTTTCTGACCTGCAGAGCTTACAGTCTAAATTCAGACACAATAAACAAACAAAATAAATGGAGAGACTGAAGAAGAGGACAGGAGGGAAACAATGATAAGAATACTTAGTTGCATAGACCATGTACATGCATAATTGCAGCTCTATTTATAAGCTAGAACTAAACATGAGATATTAATGAGCTTAGTAATCCCTTCTGGCCAGCTGCCTAGCCATTAAAGGAAGGACAATTTGTCTGGAAGGAGAATATTCCTACACCCCGCTGTGTTGCTGAGAAGGATTGTATAAATGCCAAGGGGTTTATTCAGTTTCTTAATGCTGCTGGCCTTACCTTCTTGAGTCAGCTATGCAAAGACAGAAGTACTACCTCTTATGGCTATATATTCCCTTCCATCCTCTTTAATACCGCAGTGAAATTGGACTCGACGATCTTTTGATGTCCCTTCCAACCCCTGCAATTCTGTGGTTCTATGAAAGGAGTCCTTTCCCATACCATTCACTACAGGAAGACCACTTGACATGGCAGGGTAAAAGCACACTTGCAACACCAGGGAGATTAAATGTGGCCTCCTTTTTAATGACAGGGTTTTTGTTTTAGTGGCAACAGGATCTCTCATAATACGCAGTTATATTACAAGGTAATAAACATGTTCCGGTAATAAAAAACTGGATCAAGATCTACTGATCTCCTCCCTTCCTTTCTACTTCATGATGCTTAATCCTGAATTAACAGACTGTAACTGCTTCTTGTGGTGTTGGGATTTGTTGTTGACATGATACTCTCTAGAATTTTCTCCTCTGCCGTGCGCTGCTGACCTTGGGGTGATGATGGTTCCTCCCCCAGGGAGCAGCAAGCAGTGGCTGTAGGGCTGGGGGATGCTGATGGACACATTGGGGCCAGTGCATTCGTGGGAAGAATCACATGTGTATGCCTGACTAAGTGCTTTCCTGACAGGTAGTTCTGCCTCTGGATAACAAGAGTGGCCTTTCTCCATGTTGGTCTCGGTCTCCTGGGAGACAGAACTCTCCTCTGCTTTTGTTCACATGAGCTGGGACCTGAATACAGGGAGAAACCAGTAGTTAACAGCAGCAGTCATGAGGAGGGAATTTCAGCTCCCATCTTTCTATTCACCCTTCCCTCATTCCCCTCAGTAGTTTTGAAATTGTGTAAGGTGGGAAAAAATAGGACAAACCTTCTCTCATTACCCTTTGCTGATGAGGTGCTACTGCCCTGTGGCCTGCTGTATATGCAAGGATCAGCTAAGAGCAGTGGGCATTGCTTGTGCCATGTGAGGAAAGCTGCTAGTAGGTGGGCAGTGAATTTGGAGGTAGAAAGAAGATGTGCAGCAATTACAATCTCCCTGCAATTCCCATGGGAAGGGACCTCCCATCTCCTGGACATTCAGTGCTCAGCACAAGGATACTGTCACCAGTTGGAGAAAGCCATAAAACTGGGCCACCGGGAGCACCCCCAGGGAGGTATGAATTTGTGCTTGTGCTGTTCTTGTTCTTTTAACTTGGCATTTGCTGCTGGTTGGATACTAGGCTAGACAAGTCTTTGGTCTGCATGGTGCTATTCTTGCACTTTTATGGTCTTGTCTACTGTCATGCTAATTTCCTATGCTCAGGAAGTCATCTATGATCAGATAACTGGCCTCATCATTTGCCTTAATCTGCAGCCCACTCATTTCTGCACATCTCTTTCAACTTCAAGATTTTAGGCAATTTTAAAAATTATTTTCCTTTTTTGTTTTCACACTGCCCTGGGTCTCCTGGGACTAGAATAAGAATAACTGAAATACTATGAGAAAGCCTTTTCTCAGGCTATTTACAGCTTATTGAGAAGCAGAAAGGACTAAAAAAAACTCATATATAAAAAAAAAATCAACAGTTCTCACAAGACTGTCCAACCTCATTTTGCAGATAAAAGGGATTTGAACTATTCAGACTTTTGGGTTGTTCTCAGGCCTGACCTTTTTCAACAGTTTATGGGTTACTGATCACAGTCTTTATTTTATATCACTGTTAGGAGAACAGTCTTTTTTTTCCCTGCATAGTTGTCTGTATGGAAGTAAATTTTATTGTCCATTCTGAACACACAGAGTTTTATTTACAGTCAGTGAAGGTAAATGCCTAACTTGTGTTCATTGTATGCTCTTCTAGGGCTATCAGAGATGACGCATTGGACTTGTGCTCATGATTTAGGCACCTTCCTCAGATTTAGAGTTTTGAATATTCCCGTGAGTCTCAATGTAACAAAAGTCTTTCTACAAATGTGGATAAGTCACTTCGGGAAGTCTCCATACTGTGGTTCCATTCAGTAAGTGAAAATGGCTCTGTGGGCCATAAGCAAAGCTACCTATGAAGATAAAGGCAGTCTTTGACTGTAAAAATGCAAGACCAAAGACTTCTCTAGCCTGGTATCCAACCAGCAGCAGATGCCAAGTTGAGAAGACTGCTCTTTTTTACATTTCATACCTTTCTTGGAAGCTGAAAGGAAATTGCTACTGAAGAAGATCCAGTGCAGATAAGTGCTTTTGCTCTTGCATTTTCCACGGAAGGAAATGCCTGCAAGACATCTACAGTCCTCAAAGTGCAACATTGGTCACAATAAATTCAGTGAAAAAACTCCCATTGCATTTAGCTGGATCCATCTTTCTCTCAGGTATTTTTCCCCTGGGGTGTCTATAAAGAACAAATTTATATTACAGACTTTTGAAGGACTGACATAATTCTGAGGAGAATCCAGCCTCCTTCCACCTCCTCCTCTGCCCTAACCAGACAATCAACCCTAAATCCTTGAATCCTGTATAAAAGTGAGCTTTTACTCCTAAGTTTTGAGCAGGGCAGTTGCTGCCTACTCAGCAGTGTTGTGGTACCCTTGATTGAGTTTACTCTGGTGTGGCAGAACTTAACAAATGCTAATTACTCATGCTAAGAATCAGCCTGCAGTGCAATCATATCCATCACCTTCAGTCACATATACACAACTGATTATCAAGAAGAATAGAATGGACCACAAGCAGTACAGGAGGAGCCTGTAGCTCTGCAAATCTCTTTTTAGTCATTTATGGAATGCAAGAGTGCTAGGGACAGAGTTTTAAAAAACTAGGCCCTGTGTAATTCATCATGACTCTGCCCAGCTCTAAAGAAAAACAGTTTAGAAAGCCAAAACGTAAGGACAGAATGGGAAACAGCTTGATGGACAGCAGTGTATGATTTCATACAGCCAAAATTCATGCTGGAACAAAATCTTCTCCTTTTAGGTTGCAACTCAGAACTTGCCTATTTGCAGCTAGCACTGTCAGTGCCCACTAGCCAACTGTGTTCCCAGCAAGTCAAATACAAGCAGCTTAGCACTGCTCACTCAGCAGCCGATCTGGGGACCTTCTCTCTTCACACATTGTTTCCTCCTTTGTCTAATGGCATAGTAGGATGATTTTCTGAGCAAAATTATCACAAAATCCTCAAAGTGTCCCTTTGCACAGTATGCTATGTTGAGCAAAAAATAATTAGACTGGAAGAAAATCAAGGGGCCTTGGGAGTGACAGAAGGAGTAGACAGTCTGACCACATCTGACCACACTGAAGTCTGCATTTACAAAAATCTTTCATTGTATATACAGCTAGAACAGAGTTGGAGACTGGAGAGCAGGGATGGGCAGATTCAAGAGAAATTCATTGAGAATTAGCAACAAATTCCCATTGACTTTTTTTTTTTTAATTTATTTTTTCTTTCATTAAGAATTGCCCTGAGAAATTAGAAGCAGTTCATTGAGGTTACAGGCAGGATTTTCCAAAGGAAAGGTGATGACTGAGTGCAACACTGGAGAGAAGGACGGGCAAGGAACCACAGCCCATGTGGAAGTGGGGAGGAAATGCAAAGCCAGTGTGAGTAATGTCAAGTAAATGTTAGAAGATGACAGTGAAAATGAGGGAGTCATAGAAAGGTTAGGCTGCATTTGCACATGTTGAGGCCAAGACAGCTCCCGTGCTTCCTCTCTAAAGAAGAGACGTAATTCTGTTTGATTGTACATAGTCCCAAGAGAAATCCTTGTCCTAATGATATCTATTCTGCTCTATTTATAGTACTTTTCAATCAAAAATAGCTAAGACAGGAGGGAGTCATTTAAGGAAAGCAGCTTTCTTATGAAAATACTTTTTTGTTTCTGTATAACTTCTGCATACAACCATACACTTACATGTGCATAGCCACATCTCACAAGCAATTTTTTTCCTAAAGAGGCTCAGTAAAGCAAACACTAATAATACTTTCTCACAGCTTTGCTTACTAACAGTGTTCAGAACAAAGAGCCCAGTTCAAAGCCCGTTGAAGTTGGTGGACAGATGCCCATTGACTTCATTGAGAGTTGAATCAGGTCCCAAGTCTCTTCCTATTTAGAAGCTGGAAAATAGACTACAATTTCTCAGAATACACAGTGCTAGCTGGGCCTGAAACTAAGCGTGCAGAAAAGCCCCACATACCCACAGTTGTACCTTACAAATGAATCTTTTGTTTTTGTCAGCTCACGGATCACTGAGTTCTTCAAAGTCAGTCAATCAAATAATGCTTCTGGTCATTGGATTTTCTGTCCTTACAAGGTTTGGCAGCTCTCGGAGTTGTTATCTGCAAGATGGAGCCACCCCTTTGGTCATGCCAAAATACAAATTTGGTCTTCTGCAACGATGAAAATTAATCTTTTGTGGAAATTAGTGGAGGATGAGGAAGTAAGGACATATTTTGAAGAGAACATTTTATAGCTTCTCTTCTACAAAATAGATATTCCTCAGTCCTCCAATAAGCTTGAATAAAAAGAAGCATCAGTGGTTTAGCCTTTGGATTAACACAAATTTCCTCCTACAGCACAGTTTTACCAAAAGCAAAAGTTTAAAATGAATGACCAGTGGAACCTTTTGCATGACCAGGGAAGTGCTGACCATGCTGATTCTGATGCTCTTCTTGAGAATTAATTACGATGACTACCTTTATTCTTTCTTTTTTTCTAGACTTATTCATTTTTTTACTGCAACAGTATTTTGAAATAGCCCACTAGATTTTTATTTTGTTTTGTTTTTAATCAAAATTATGGCTTTAAGGTGAAAATAGACACAAGTATGAATAAGAGGCTAAATCCTGTCTTTCTTCTATTAAGAGATCTGAATTCTTGAGGCGTTTTAGAATAACAGAGTTTTTCTACTGATTTCAGTGTGAAATGTATTGATTTCAGGCTCAAGAGATGGGCCGACAGGGAGCAAAAGTATCTTTAAAGTGGAAGTCAGAACTCTGATACTTTTGCACTAGGGTAATACATTCCAAATCTGTTATTTTATGCAGTGATATGTTAATAAAGTGCTGGGGACATTCAAGGTCAGGCTGGATGGGGCTCTGAGCACCCTGACTGAGCTGTAAGTGTCCCTGTTCACTGCAGGTGAGTAGGACTACATAAATTTTAAAAGTCCCTTCCAACTCAAACAAGTCTATGATTCTATGAAGACAAAACAGACGAAAAACCAACAATTCATGTTGGTAGTCATCTGTTTTGTTTCCATTTTAACTTTCAATCAGACTCATAAAGGAGTTTAATTTTCTTATCTTTAGTATATTTTAATGGTATTTTAATTGTTTTAGAGAAATTAGTAGTTCCTTCACATCTTTATATAGAACATGAGAAGAGTATTATATGCTAATTGTAATGAGTGAACATCAATAGGGTACGTGTGTAAGGTTAACAGGTCGTAAAGTTAACCGGTATACAGAGAAGTTAGGCTAGTAAAAATAGATAAATAGAGAGAAAAGGTGCTCACTAGTGTTGTAGGCTCACAAGACTCCAGAAGGAGCAATCTCCAGGAAGAGATCCTTCCTTAGTGGAAGTCAGCCCTTAAATGGGGTCTAGGAGAGGTGGAGCCTGGCTCCACCCCTTCCGGGCACACAGGTGAATTGCCTTCACCTGTGCTCCCATGGCTGACTCAGTGCTTGCCTCAGGTGGTCTATCAGAGGTTCAGGCCGTGATTCAACAGTTCCCATACATACATGTGACTACACATATTATAAATGAAATCAGAATATTGTACAATATCTGGAAGGCAGTCTAAGAAATAACATTTTGAATAGCATGTTAACGAACATGGTGACTAACACATTCATTTAACTGAAGAATCTCCATGCAAATAGTGTTTTTGTCCACTGTCTTCCATGTAGCCTGGAAAGTGTAAATGAACTGATTTTCATGCCTAAATGTAATGAATCATATTTAAAGACGTCAACTGTGCTCTGGTGAGAAATAAGATTGAAATGCAATGAAGTCTAACATAGCCAGAGCCTGAAGAGCTCCGGGTTGTAGACACACCTATAGTCACCATGCGTGAGAAACAAGCCAACAGCTGGGAAGGAAGCTCATCACCAACTCCAGGATTTTGAAAAACTGGTCCAGCATCTTCCAATTTGTTGTGCGCAGTAGCTCATTTTAATTAAAAACAGGAACACTAGATTTTCATTGTTGGTTACATTTATCCCACTCCTTCCTTGATGTAAGGGGTGTTCTTTTCGTTGCAATGCTAAAAAAACAAGGCCCAGCCTTGTGTTAGGAAGTTCCTGCAGTTGGAGGCTCTCAAGCAATCTGTGATTCAGAAGATCAGAGAGAAAACAGTAGTAGACTCACTTCTAGTATAAGGAATTACTTAAAGGGGGCAGGGGAGAAACAATTCAGATATCTGCTTTTATAATATCCCCTGAACTACAAAACAGCAGTGTTTGTTACAGACTCCAATACAAATATAGGAATTAATTCATGCAGACATTTCAGAATAAATCTCTCCAAAGACCCAATCTGGAAACTAAAGGTCACTGATCTCGAACTATGCAGTAACTATGTAGAAATACAAATATTCTTCTTCATAATAAAGTCTTCACAGCAAGAGTGGTGGAAACCAATCAGCTCCTGCTGAACTCATTCACAACTGTCCATTAATGAAACTTCTTTTGCTAATTGCAAAAATCATTGGCCTGGTTGACAGGTTGATATTGGAAGCTTATTTTAGCTGCTACCAATTAGCATTTCTTAAATATAAAGTAATATTAGGGACCTTTGTTTTCACAGGCTTTTTTGGGAGGGTTTTCTTTTCAGGATGCTGGTGTTCTTCTGTGTCTGAAGAGGATTTACTTTAATAGACTTTGAAAGTGCTTATGAATTTGACAAGAGGATTCACTCTGTAAAAATATACTCTAAAACAACATGATTTTACATAAAGTATACATACATATATACATATATATATATACAGCTATATTAAGCTGTCAGTGAAGACTACACACTTACTTTACAAGACTGTTAAGCACTGGATACCAGAAATTGCCAATGCTGCAAACAATAGTTCTTGGCTGTAAGTATGCAGACTGATTTTGTGTAACTGAAAATTTAGAATCATGAACTTGGTGTTCTATTCATATGTCATGGATCCAAGTGAGGACAAAACAAAATCATCATGTCACTGAACATAGTGCTTGCCCTCAGAGCTGAGATATCTCACTAGAGCTCTAACCTCATCAACTCCTAGGATCTGAGAATGTAAATGGAAAAATTATGTGTCTGTGTGCTTATAATCCTTCTTGGAGAGGAGCAATCCTCTTGAATACATGCCTTGAGTGTAGTCTCAAAGTAGTGTTCCCCTCATTTTGCTGCCAATAACACATAGCAAACACTGAGACAATAGGGTACTTTAAATATTTTCTCTGATCTCTTGATAAATTTCATGCTCACAGAGAAAGAGAAGCGAAAATGCTGTTTATCTTTCCTTTTCTCTTTAAAAATAAAGATTTATTTTTGAATGAAATGCGATAAGATCACTTGGCAGAAGGACTTCTAAGTCACACTAGACTAGACAAGTTAGGACAGTAATAGAAATATCAACAAGAAATTGCTGAGGAAATTCCTTAATATCTGATGGTATTTTCTCAGTCTTCTAGTAACAAAGTATGTAGTAAGGACTGATGCTGTAATATTCCTCTTGGGCCCTGGGAAGGCCTTGTAACAATTTTGGAAACACATTTATTTATTTGTTCCCTACATCTTTAGGCCATCACCCACCTTTGCTCCCTTTCCTGTTTTCTGTATCTTATACCAACCATCCAACCCTCCACATGTAGCAAAGCGGACCATGCTCAGCTTTTCCTTCTGAAAGCAATACCCAATCAACTTGGAGCACTCCTGGTGACCCATTCCAAGAGACGTCAGCCAGAACAAGGACTACAGCAAACCATTCCTTTTTGCTTCCAGGACACAAGCTTTTGAATACCATCCTAGCACTGTCCTGGTTCAAGCTTTGCAAGAATTTATGACTTTAGAACAGTAACATAACATAAAGGTTTAGTTCTTTATACATTTTTTTATCCCCGGTCCAACCTGTATCTTTAAATGTACAGAGTCTTACACATCTGTATCTTACCGACCTTTTTATCTTGTCAGTCTTTTAATGGATAAACAGTCCTGGGAGGTAAGTCCAGGCTGCACATCCTCCATTGCAGTTACAGATCTTCTTCTGTACAACTCATTGCTCAATTAATTTTGCTTTCCTTTTCCCACAAGTGCATTGGATTTACCAGAGAAAATGTTTGGAAGTAAGTGTCTTTCATGAGACATATTAATATAGATGGGAAAACGGTTTTGGGAAGATGTTACTTTTTAGCCAAAAAAAAAAAAAAAAAAAAAAGGAAGAAGTTCCAAAATGGTTAAACTCTACCAAAACACATGAAATGTTAACTGTACTTAATTTAAATGTTACTACAGTTACCCATTTTTTTTCTATGTTTTGGTATTCTTGACAAAGCAATCTTGAGCTGAAAGGATGTCATTTTTTCCAGATTTATACTTTGCTCAGATCAGAGTAGGTAGCATCTCCTTGTAACCTGCTTTCTGTGCCCTGGGAAAGGTTCAGCTGGAGCACTAGCAGCCTGCTATGTGGTGAAAATGAACTTCAGTATTGAGCATTCAGGATTTCCAAAGGTCTGGTGGGCTACAGTTTTTGTTCGCTAATGAAATCTACCCAGTGTGTTAGGCATATCACTTTCATCCAATTTCTATTTTATTTAATTCTTGAATGTTTTCCTCTACAATGTTTCACATGTGAATAAAGCATTTTTTTTTAGAGTAAGATGACTACCCTGATAGCACTGACAATCAGCCTCTGTTTACCTTTCCAGCAACTTACTGCCTTTAAAAATTCCCATAGCTACCTGATATTTATGGCCACAATTTATTATCCAAATCATAATTTTACTTGTGGGAAGGCACACTAATGTTCTGCATTACATAATTTCTTTTTTATTATTATTGTTTTTGTTGTTTTTTTTTTTAATTAATTCTCCAATATTTCTGTGAATTTATTAATTTTAAATAGGAATTACTTCACTTAAGAAGAAAGGTATCAGAACAAATCCATTGTTTCCCTTCTATCAACAATTCATACTAAAAAGCACTTGGGAAGAAACAATTCATCCCAGCTGTCTGGGACATTTGAGGAGAATCTTCAGAAGGTGCTTTTGTCCCATCACTGAAGAAAGTGTTCTAAGTGTATCTGGATCTCTATTGGACCAAAACTAGCGGAAAAAAAATCAGAGATTCTCTAATCACCTCAAAATCTTTTCCAATGACAGCGCTCATGTAGATCTGAGCATTTCTGCAATGGTCTGGAGTCTCCATTTTACACTGACTGCCCCATATGAGATGGGAGGTTATTATTTTTTATTTGCATTTAAGGGGGAAAACTTTCCATCTGCAAAAGAAAAAGAAGTAAAGGGATTCAGAATCCTCAGCAATGGCATTAACACAAATTACCCAGATGCCCATGTACCCAGCCACAGCTATACTGTCAGTTATACCTTGATGAGGAAGGAAGAAGCAGCCTGAATATGCCGGGCAAGAGTTTCTGGGCTGATTATCTGGGAAATTTGATGGCTGAAACAAACCCGAAAATGTGCTTTCTTTCCTCCTTCTTTTTGTGATCATAAGGACTGTGGATATCTTGTGCTGCTACATTCCCCTTGGGCTGCTTTTTCCAGCATATGGGGCTCTGTGCCCTGGGACTCACAAAATTTCTGACCAGGCAAGCAACAGCGTAACTCAGCCCTCTGCTATTAGGAACAGAATACTAAGCACATTTTCCTCACCTTTCAAAAGGATGTTAAAACTCTTGGCAGAGTTTCATTATTGGAGAGTCAGTGTAGTTGGTTCTCCTGCTGTTTCACAAATCCATTAATGCTTCATAGTAAATCCAGCAGTGTTCAAATCCCTGTACACAACCAACTTTCAACAGCAAGAGGATGAAGCAAGATCTGTTACCAAGACTGCATTTACTAAACAGAATATGATGTACTTTGCCAAAAAGCAGGAAAATTAAGCAAAATATGTACCAAAAACATTAGCTGGATTTTGTTCAGAATTACACTTACATAAACTGAAGAGAACATGCACAGATTATTCTTGCGTTTACGACAAGTAAACATCATTTGGGTGCTGTTTCGAGATACGTAACCAAAATTCTATTTGAAGGTTTACAAGAAGATCACAAAATTTGTCACATTGATGCAAATGCAGAAAGTCGGAGTTTTGGGACACAAGTAGATGAAAAAACTCCTAAAGCTCTTGACTTTGTCCAACCGTCCAAACTGTCAACAGAACTACTACAGCACTGCAGACAATATAGGATGTATGAATAGATTTCTTCCACATAACACTCTTCATAAACTCTCTTTGAGGGAAACACAAACACGCAGAGCATGAATAAAGTTTTTACTGTCTTTCATGTTTCCACTCTTCAGAAACCAGGCAAGCGTTCAGCCTTTGGCTGCCTGTTACTAACTTTAGCTTGTTGAGTTGCTTGTTCGTGCCCAGTTAACCAATTCATCATGGGAAATGCTCCATGCTGGCTCCAGAGCTGGCACCTCTGAAAATATTTACTTCCCCATTTCTTTTGTTTTTGTTTTGTCTTTTCTATTATCGTCAGATTTGTATTACATACAAGAGATGGGCTAGTCTCCTCACTGAAGTGAAAGATTGATATGGGAACATGTGTAAAACACAGCTAGTTGGCAATTTCAGAAGCAAATACTCACTGTGCTGTTTTTTTATTTTTATTTTTCTCCTTTTTTATTTGCTTGGATGTGAGAGATGCCTTCAGTTTCGTCATATAATTATCAAGGCCCAGTTCCTTCAGAAAGCTGCAAAAGTTGATTCTATATCAACAAAACACCCCCAAATGTTAAAGAGAACCCAGCAGCATGGTTACTTTGTTGTCTGGGACCTCATCATTTTCCCAAACTAAGTAGTGTGTAGCACCTTCAAGACTCCTTTTGCCTATATACTATATCCTATACTTAAGTATTGTACAAATAATCTAATTCTGCATTGGATTTAGATTTTCTTAACATTTCAAAAAAAGAATAAAAGTTTTGTTTTTCTGAAAGCCCAGGATGTTGATTTATTTGACAAAGTCCTTTTGCAGATTTTTTTTTGCTAAAAAAGGAAGTTCCATGTGAGGTACATTAAAAATGGCCCAAATCAGCATGATTTGGTTTTCAAAGCAAATTTGTTTCTGACCTTCTGTGAAACTTTCATTTTGGAGCATATGACCAAGTTTTGGATGAGATAATCTCATTTTAAAAAGAAATGTATATAAAACCTTATTCTTACTTTAATTCTCTCATTCATATCTGGAATTTGTGCTCTGAGGTGAGAGAACAAGTGAAATTTCTAGAGTTGTAACTTAGATCCAGATTTGTCCTTAAATGTGGTTTATCTGAAGCAAGATCCCCTCTCCTTTTTCTAATCTATAATATCTACACCAATACGTTAACAAACAGAAAGAAAAGGTTGCAGCTGAGGAAAAAAGATTGACTTATTTATCTCTAAGGACGAGATCTAACCCAGGCCATGAACCTTCAGAGAGCTGCACAGGATATTTGGGAAATTCTAAACATACCACAGTAGAAATATGGTAGGTGTATAGTAGCTTGTTGTAATTTTCTTTTTCTTTTTATTTTTTTTTGTCATCTGAACTGTGCTCTATTTCTTCTTTTCAGTTCCTTCTCTCTCACTTCCGAAGAAGCCTGATAGGAAAGACGATAGAAATAGCGGAATTTACTCAAATAATAAGTAATATTTTTACGGGGAAATAAAAAATAAAGAAGTTATCAGGAATGAAGAAAAACTCAAATAAATTAAATAAATACAATATCTTTCCAGATTGGAAAAAGGAAGAATGAAAAAATAATCCATTCATATTCGAGCCATATGGCACGAAGTGAAATAAAGGATGCATCGTGACATATTTATGATCTAAAAACACAGGAGTTTCCACATTTTTCAAGGCTATTCATATTCAGAAGGGACTTAGCCCTGGAGCTGGGTATATATTTATAGATATTCCATAGAGTCTTCCAGCATAAAGTAGAACACTAGGCATACTTTCTTTATTAGCAGTGCAAGAACTGATGTATTCAGGGCCGATAGCAGTAATGTAAAGACGGAAAGTCCCTGAAATAAAGTGTAAATAAGCTCTCCAGTCAGTGTGTTCAATTGATTCTGTCTCAGCTCTAAACACAGGGATTATGCATGCATAAGACTTCGTCTTCAAAAGAGGCAGTGATACCACTTTGAATTTACTCCTAAATAAGCAGAAGATCAGCTTGCCTGAATAGGGAACTCCTCTTCGAACTTTTGCAGAAAATGTATGATCTCTTGAAGCAAGTTCAGGCTTCACAGGGAGATTACAGAGCTACAGTTTGCATTTACAGGGAGAAAATAAGAAAAGCCAAAGCTCTACTTGAGCTGATGCTGGCCACTGTGTTGACAGACAACAAAAAAGACTTAAAACATGAACAGCAAGAGGATGTCTAAGGAAAACACCGTACTGATACTTGATGAGATGATCACCTGACAAATAGGGATGAGGAAAAAGCAGAGGCATTTAATGCCTTTTTTCAGCCTCAGTTTTTAGTATCAGTGATAGATCTTAGGTTACCTGGTCCTCTGAACTGCGGGACCGTGGCTGAGAGAACCGCGACTTTGCATTTGTGATCACCATAACTATAAGGGGTTGGTCACATTAACTGACTGTTCGTAGGTCCCTGGGGCCAACGGGATTCAAACCAGAGTTAGTGGAAGTTGTAGCTGGACTCCTCCCAACAGTTTATCAAAGGTCATGGGATTGTAGGGAAGCCCCTGCAAGCTGGAAATTAGTACATTGTACAGATATACTTTTAGTCCACAGTGCCAGATCAGGCCTCTCAACAGTGCAGCCAACATTTCATTTTTATTCTCCAAGACTGAGGGACTTTCAGATCTAGTCATTTCCACTGGAAAAAAAAAAAAAAGGGAAGGATGCATGAGAAAGTCCAAATGAGACCAGGGAAGAGAGAAATCACAGCCATAGTGATACATCAGTCATACTGCCTGCCAGTAACAGAAAAGGTGGGAACACTGACTCTGTTTCTGGTGTTAGGAGGAGTTACCAGCACCACTACCTTCTGACACATACCAAATGGGCAATGCAGCAACGAGTGTATGTTTTTCAGGGCTTTGAAGTAGAGGAAATAAGTTGTGGTCATGTGGTGGTTTTAGAGAACTTCATCTGTGCCTAGAAATTACCGTGTTTAGCAGGCTACCTTCCATGCTACTTCTGCAATGGATTGATCTGGATACGCTGACTGATTCCCACCCACTAAGCTGAGTGTCATTTTGGGGCTTGGGCACTAAGGCTCATCAACAAGAACAACTCGTCTTAGCTGAATGGAAATATTTGCATTCCTTCCAGATGGAAGGGACAGTGAGTTCTTCATTTCCAAAAATAGTTCTTCAAAAGGATAATCTAACCCAAATGATTTTTAAAAATTGCTACTTAGTATTGCCAATAGAAGAGGCTAAGAACTTTCTATAGGAATTCTAAAGTGCTACTTACCACTATTCAACCAGTAATTCAGTTTTCCTACGTCTAAATTCAGGATATGATGTGTAAAAAACCCAATTCAAGAGACACATGAATGAAATTGGAAATTCAAGCATGTGTATTCATTCTGCCAGCATCATCAGCTTGATAAATGCGCGTTCAAAATGCCCAAGGTCAATAATTCTGTTATAAGAGTGAAAGGAAACTACATTCACGAAAAACAACAACACCTTTGCAGTTGTAATGAGGGAATTTGTGAGAGGTATGTTCCTTCAGAAATTAGTTTTCCACAAGGCATGAAAGGTAACGATAGAAGTGTTATAATCTGAGCATCAAAATAGTCAATTATTTGTCTGAATCTGAATTCATTCATACAGTCAGACAAGAGACAGGAAAAAAGAGCTTTTCCATTCCCATTTCTTCATCCGCTTGATGTTCTGTAAGTTTCCCTGCAAATTGCTGTACCACAAATAATATTGCTCTTTTCTATGTTTCCCTGCCAGGCATTGATACACCTGTCATAACATCCCTATAGTTTAATTCTCAGAACATTAGAATTAGTGCACTGTAGGACAAACCTACACATTTGTTATAAATTCTTTTCTGTTCAGCATTTGCTATTTTTCTGAGGCGCTTGCTTTTAAAATTGTGCAGTCATTCATATGTAAATGAGGAAATTATACTTGAAATAAAGATTCATTCGGTCTTGAGGTCCTAAATTTGCAGTGATCAAATTTTACTCAGAATGATGATGCATCTAGCTTCCCGATTCATAATACAGTGTCCATGTGATTATTCCTTGGATCTGCATTTTACATATAAGGTACATGAAAGCAAGTTGCTTTAATACTCTTTGCCCTTTAATGTAATGCTGAAATCAGAAAGTACTGGCTGCTCACCACTTTTTTGTTATGACTGCTTATTAACCTTTTTTTTTCTGCAGGGATGAGAACTTCTATTTAGTTGGTCTGCTAGCTGATTGTTTTGTAAAAGAGCTGTATCATTAGCAAAGCTCAAGTAGTGTTCTGCTGTCAGACTAGTCTGTTCACATTTTGTCTGCCTTAAAATCTTACCAACTCAGTGCCAAACACAGTGTTGAGAGAACCTCTCTGGTATCAGTGCCAACACTGTCTGTCACTGTCTGGCTACTTTGTGCAAGCTACACCTGATATAAAACCATCATATAATATATATATATATTTCTCACATAGTATTAAAAGAAGGACTCTATCAAATATTCTCTTAAAAACCATAGTGCATATTTTAAACATCTAGTGCTGTTTGATGTATCTTTGATTTGCCTTTTATGGTTGAGAATGCGGTTGAAAAGTGGTTAAAATCTACCCTGCTCCTGATAAGCTTTGTCTTTATTCTCTTGAAGATGGTTTTGTGGCATCCTGTTGCTGAACTTTTCACAGTTGGAACTTCATAATTTATTTAGCCATTATAAATCAGAATATCATAGATGAGTCTAGCAAATCTTGTTTACTATCACGTCTTCCAACAGTTGCCTCCATTTCTGTATAATTCATGTAAATACTCTTGGATTTTTCTGTACTGCTTTTACTGATGTGAATTTTAGTGATTTTTGCTACACACTGAAGAGTTGCAAGTTTGAAGTTCTTGAGTGTTCTTGAAAAATGAATGTTTATTTTGGCTGGTTCCTTTTTGCTGGAAAGAAAACTGTTTTCTCATTTACACGTGTGGGGAGATTGCCTCTCTACAAACTGGGTGGTGGATTTGTTTTTTTTTTTTTGAGAATTTATGATATTGTCATACAGATAATGCTTCAAGATGATGTCCTGTGATAAGCTGAGCCTTGCTGTATGTCAGCTCTTCTGTCTGATACTGCTGCAGTAAATGACACTACTTTTAGTCTATTGTGGTCAGGTCTGCTTTACTTTACAGGGTGTTGTTTTCTTACATTTCATCTGCTTTCTTATCACATATAGCTTGTTATATTTAACTCTGAGGATCTGGATATCCAGATACTCATGCATGTTTTTTCCCAAATATTTATGGTACCTGATAGCGCTGTTGGGAGAAGTCCAAATTACTTCACGAATATCTTCATGAAGTAACAGAAATAATTCATGATCCCCTGTGCCAGAGGCAATTCAGACATCTATGCATCATTCTGGTTTGGAAACTCATGCCATATTTGTACATTTATTTCTACTTGTTTTCCCAGCCACTGGGTTTGAAGTTCCTCATTAAGCAATTTGTTGTAAGCTTCTCTAAATAAGGAGAGGTTAAAGCTTATGTGAAAGCTGGAAAAGTTCTTGCCTGAATTTTTTATTTAGTTCAGATTTGTTTTTTCTTGCTTTTTATTTGTTTGTTTATTTTCTTCTACTTTTTTCTTAAAATAAAAAGTTCCCCATGGCTAGATGTAATTTAGGTACTATTACAGGAATGGAATGAGGCACAGACATGAAATATTAAAATTATTCTCTCTCAGTGTGTTTGACAGTTCCACGTTTATTCATTGATAGCATTTTTAGAGATGTAACTTTTGTAAACAGAAGGTCCCCATAGCATGACAGTGCATACAGGTAAGAGGTGCCATGCCTGGTGCAGTGTACCAGCAGCCTAGGTTTTGTTACCAGTAGAGCCTCGCTGCATAGTCTCAGTGTTGAGTTGTGCCTAAGCTTGCAACGTGAACATTAATCTCTACTTTGTATGAATAACTGATGTTTCCAGTCCTATACTGAAATGTAAGCTTTGGTTTGAATGTAGAAGTATTATTTATCTTTGTCCTAGATGGGGACCTAGCTGGCTGTTACAAACAGAGGCAGATGGCAGAGGTACCATTCCCATAACTAGGTTATTTTCAAATATTTTATAACTTTTTTTGGTACCATGTTGTTGATATGAACTAGGGATTATAAGCACATGTTTTTGTTTCTCTTAATTCTAGTGACAAATTTGTATTTCACCTCCTGCAGTATATGACATGAACATACTGCATTGAAAAGAGAATTAAACCAGTGTAAGTGAAATTGGAATGAGGCTCTTAAATGCAGTTATGCTCACCATATGGTAAGAATTATTATTATGCAATTTACAAAGGTATAGTATTGTTTTAAGATAAAACATTTAGAGAAGACTTCTTAGAACTCTAGATGCCTTTAAACACTCCATCCAGACTCCTAATCCTTTAAAGGCCTTTTTGACCATTAATCAAGCCATACTGGCTTTTGCCCTTCACATTTTTCTTCAGACTAATCCACAGAAACAAGCAAATATATTATACGTTAAAATTTATGAGTACAAACTTTTCCTTTCCTCTAACTAATGTGTGTGATTTTCCCAGGAGAAATTGCCTCCTGCATAAGAAATTAAAGATTTTAAGCAGAGAATAACTCTATTGTCAGGAAGGAAAACAAAACCATTGCCATGGTCACATTTCAACTTTCACATTTTCACATTTTCAACTTTTTTACAGTTTTGAATACTATGTTGTTCATACGAATGAGGGCATAGAAGCATATGTAACAACAGTTACCTCCTGACTGCTGCAGCTATGTAATACATAGCTATACTAATACTAATACTATAAAAAAAACTTTTACTGTGTTAAATATTTTTTCTGTCAGCAGAAAGAAATTCTGTGATGGTTTATTCTTTAAAGAATCCTCAAAAGGAAGAAAATACGCTACACAGCAAAACTTTTGGTCCTTTTGATCTCCTGGCAGTTGAAATCAACTATTACAGAGCCTACGAAGGCTTTGACTTCCATTCCCATCAACTGCTTTTGAAGGAGATTACCTGTTTACAGGGAATGGACAGAAAAAAAAATGGGTGTATGACTTGAGATGTCAGAAGTTCAGAGGAAAATTTTCTTCAGCTTGTGAAGACTCAGCAAAAATCAAGACAGGTTGTTATTTTAGTCAAGAGTAACACTTTGAGGTCAAAATGGACCTTTTGAAAATCAGAAATGAGAAGATGTCAGGAGCATTGTTTCCTCCTGCTTACCTGATAAGTTACAATGGTATTGCCAATGGAAGTTACTGCAGTGTAGCAGTTAGCAGCATTTCTTGCATAATATTCTTTTCAAAACCAGATTTTTTGTGCAGAAAAGTAAGAGCTTTGTCTTGGCTTCCAAGAATATATCCATTGCACAGTTATCAGCTACACTATAAATACATATTTTTGCAAGTGAAAGAAAGCATAATTGTCTATTGCCAGCAGAGCTGATAGAAGATGGCGATTATTTAAGGTCGCATCAAGATGAAGCCTTGATTAGTTCTATATTAAGCCAAACTACACTCTGCATCAAACATTTCAGTCAAGCGAGCCTTAGTTTTAACATAATGTAAGTAAGAATGTTACCTATATACTGCTAATATTGTTTTTCCCACCGTAGACTGCTACAAAGGAAGGAAATTTCACCTGCAACTTACCCAGCATTTTAAACGTATATTTGGTTGTGCATTCCCTGCAATGAGACATCACCAAATAGCAGTAGACTAACATTCTCTTTGCAATCAACCTGTTCAATGTAATTATACCTTACCATTGCTTAGATAGATCTGTTTTCCTTAAACGGCAGAACAAGGGGCACAACATTTTATTTGACTTACCTGGCAAAAAACTTTACTGAGATCAGTTGGGTATTATTTATGGAAGAAATACAGAAAAAAAAAAATAATTGCTAACTACAGATTAGGTTTGAATCAACACTGCAGTAAACTGGCAAATGATTTTATTCTATACAGCACAAAACAAGGAAAGTTTGCTTTTCTGAGTTATAAAAAATAGCATGAAAAAAACATTATTAGAAAGCTTGTACTTTCTCATTTTATCTTCAAGAGAGCTTACCTGCAGGATTTGACTTTTCTAAAGTAGGGGGTATTTTAAGACTGTATTGCCAGAGGAATTACAAAAATGTTTACTTAGAAGTTGGACACAGAAGTAATATTTAGAATGGAAAAGCAATTTATTTGTTCGAAGCAGTTCTAATGATTCTTAAAACTACAGAATTGAGCATGTTACTTCCACTTTGGTTGTGGCTACTCAGTTCCAGCATTTCTATTTCAAGGCAAATTGGACTTCTCTGTGCAGAGCAGAGGTTTCCCATGTTCTACAGTATTCAGAAGAGAGGTTGTATTGCTCTAGAAATGAGTGACCCTTTCACTGGAACCTTCAAGCTATTCTTGGTCTCTGAACATGTTGAAAAAATGAGGAGAATATGAAAGTCTGTCTTGAATTAGTTCCTGAGCTTTCACCTGGAAAGAGATTTAATGGACCCAAGAGGCAGTGCAGCTTCATGCATTTGAGGGGAAAATAGTTTTGTGGAAAAAGAGTTTTTGTTTTTGAAATAACTCAGTGACACAGTGGAGCAGGCTGGGACTAAAAAGATCTTTCACAGCAAAATAAAAGAGATAAAAGAATGGATAGCCAAATACTTGAGTTGATTTATTTGACATAGCTAGATTATCAACTTGAATATAGACAAATGGAATCGCATATCTGAAAAAAATTGGAATTACATTCATTTTCTATATTTCGGTCTTCCCATATCTGTTCTAAAAACTGAAGAAGTTCAGTAAAGCCACTGAGATTTTGGATGCTTAGACTAAGCCAGAATTCACTGCCAAAATTTAGATGCCTATCTCACTGCAAGTATTGGGAAAAAAAAACCAACCCATTATCCTACAAATAAACTGGTACTACTTGTTCTCATAATGTAGAGGAGTAAGGTGGGGAGGAGTTGTTATTTTGTTTTGTTTGTTTGTTTGAAATCTTAAATATGAAAATTGCCAATGACTGTGGGAATGGGAACTCATAATAGCAGCATTTTGTGTTCCTCTTCACAAGCCTAATCAAAGTATCTGATTATAACACTTCCCTTAGCACTTTGTGTATCGTCTCCTTGAGAGGACAATAGATGTAATTTCACTCTTTCAGACTAAATGATTTTCATGCTAATTTCATTGCCATTATCCATCCCACATGTGGTGGTTTTTCTATATAGATGTGTCCGACCCACAGCTTCTAACAGTTATCTGAAAAAAATAGCTTTCAAACATAATGAAAGGTAGAAGTCATATCAAAGAGAGTTAATAACAGAAAGTACAGATATAAAAACACAACTTGGACACTACACATTTTTTAAACAGCAGCTGTGTTAGAGGGGGGTTATGAGAGCATACTTGAATAATCTTCAGTGGAAATAATTCTTGTGAGCATATCACAAATGTAAACTCTTGCTGGATTATTATGTTTATCAAAAACATCATTTGTGTAAATGTCTGAGGTATCACAGACCTCTGTAGAAGATTAAAAAAATTGTGATTTACCATTGTCTCTGCCATTCAAGTGTTACAATTATGGAAAAAAAAATAATGTGATACCTAAAACACTGAGAGAGCAGATCCTCCCATTCACTGAAAGCCAGCAGAAACCAGTAGTCCAGCTGATTTCTACTAGATTCTACTGGTAATTATGGGAGAATTAGCAGTGTTATTGCCTGGACATAATCAAGTGAATATACCTTACAGTATATTGTCTTCTTCTAAAACATAAAGCTAATGAAGTAGAGCTGTACAAAAAACAGTGTGGAAGGGTATGGTGAGACACTACATACAATGCAATAAAACCAATTTTATTTGTTTATCCAGTATTCAGCTGTGATAAAGGAAAGAGAATTAAGTTTGAAAGGACCCTTACTCCAGGGGAATTCAAATTTCTGTATTCCCTTCACAATGCATGAAGTTCCCACGGCTGACCTGTTCTGTTCCCTAACATCTCAGCTAATTTGGGATTCAGAGCTGGGACCAGTCTCCTGGAGTTAATCGTCTGTATTTGTTCATCTTTCTTATAAGTCAGACCCTCACCTGATGAGAAGGCTGGCACATTGGGATGCGAACTATATCTAGAAAACAGAGACTTGTGTTGGCTCTCTGCCTTCACTTTGCTGGAATTGAAACTTGAACCAAGGTCTCCCTCCTTTGAGACGTGTACGATAAACACTGATATATTTTGTTCGCTCTTAAGCTGTTCTGTTTGAAACACCTAAATGATGCTGGACAGAGAACTAAATGGCTGCACTTGAGAATAGACACAGAGCGATGACACATATGTGGGCTAGAAGACACAAGAGTTAGTTTCTGCTTCAATTTAGGTAAAAAATAAACAAAAAATCATCCTTCTTGAGAAATTTTCCTCATTCACTTTACAGTACTGTTGCTGCAAAACATTAGAGAAACTTTATTGTGCCCAAACTTCTTTTATTTTGTAATTTCTCCTTTCACTGAATGAGTATGCTACCATGTCTGTTATGTTGGTAGGGTTGGCCTTATTGCATGCCTGGTGGCATATGACAGGGAAATACTATAATTAAGTTAACATTGCATCTAAAATCCGTTCGAGGCCTCAACAACTTCAAAATAGCACAACGCTGGAAATGTAATGGTTCAAGCTCATGTGGCTTGATCCTCCCTTATTAAAGAGTTGGGCACTAAGATGCAGTGCTTAAGAGAAAGGTGTATGTCCTAACCTGTGGAGAAAGATCTCCAGTCTTCGTTGGGCTTTATAGCAGAAACACTCCAAGGTAACTTAAAATTAGTTTGTATATTATTTATTTATTGTATAAATTTCATTTCAGTATGTGTGTTTGATGCTTTTATAATCACGTCGAAGGGGCAGGGCAGGTAAAGGCACCATTTAAAGTTGCTTCAGTAAAGAGAATAAGCAGTTGCAGGATTGTTACAGAATAGACAGGTAGTTATATTTATTTAACACAGAATTGTAACATCCTTCGCCATCCATAACACTCTTTGAACTTACAGGCTTCATCAGAGAGACTGAATCAAGTTTGGAACACAGAATATTTACTGGAATACAGTTTTAAATGATTTTCTACTAATCTGGTACACAAATCCTCCCTTAATAAAGAATTATATTTCACAGTCACGATAGTAAATGCACTGCAAATGTATAACTTTATAATTTTTCCTGAATGTAAAACCTTTGTTTTATCTCAGTTTAAACCTTAATTTCTTCAGCATTCAAGTTAAAGTCATCCAGCCTCAGCATTCATCCTAGGCTTTGGGTAAAGTTTTACATTAGAAGACTTGGACAGACCAGAGAGTTGGGCAGAGAGGAACGTGATGAGGTTCAACAAGAGCAAGTGTGGAGTCTTGCACCTGGGGAGGAATAACTGTATGCATCACTACAGGTGACCTGCTGGAAAAGAGTTTTGTGGAGAAGGACTTGGGTGTTCTGGTGGACAACAGCTTGGCCATGAGCCAGCATCGTGCCCTTGTGGCCAAGAAGGCCAGTGATTCCCTGGGTTGCATTAAAAAGAGTGTGGCCAGCTGGTTGAGGGAGGTGATCCTTTCCCTCTGCTGTGGTGAGGCCAATTCTGGAACACTGTGCCCAGTTCTCTGCTCCCCATTTCAAAAAAGACAGATCTCCTAGAAGGAGTCCAACGAGGCACCACAAAGATGATAAAGGGCCTGGAGCATCTCCCATACAAGGAAAGGGTGAGAGGCCTGGACTCTTCAGAGTGGAGAAGACTGAGAGAGCGTGGATCTCGGCACTGTTTGTAACATCTAAGGTACAAGAGTAAAATCAATGGTGATGGACTCTTTTTGGTGGTGAGCAATAATACAATAAAGGGAAACAGGCAGAAACTGAAACGCAGGAAGTTCCATAGTAATGCAAGGGAGAACTTCTCGATTGTCAGAGTAACAAAGCATTGAAATAGGCTGTTTGGAGAGGTTGTGGAGTCTCCTTCTCTGGAGATATTCAAGACCTTCCTGGACACCTACCTGTGTGACCTTCTGCAGGGAACAGGATTAACAAGGGATTGGACTCAATTTCTAGAGATCCCTTTCAACCCTTACAATTCTGTGATTCTGTGATTATCTTGAAGCGAACACCACATCACATCAGATGATGAATGAGGTCATAGAATCATAGAATCATTGAATGGTTTGTGTTGGAAAGACCATCCATTTCTACTCCTTTCTGTAGGTAGAGATGCCACCCACTAGATCAGGCTGCCAGGACCCCATCCAACCTAGCACTGAACACCTTCAGGGATGGGACATACACAACTTCTCTGGGCAACATGTTCCTCACCACCCTCTAAGTAAAAATTATCTTCCTAATATCTAATCTAAATATCTAGGTCATCTGGGACCACAACAGAGCTAATAAAACCTGCCTTGCTCTGAGCTGTATCTAGTTTCCAGGGCATCCAGTAGTTCCTGGCCCACTTGTGCTCCACCCAGCTGAAGTTGTCTGGCTTTGTGAATTTAGGAAAAAAGAGGAATAGATCCTATCTTGGATGGTACCTTTATTCAGCAACTGTCAGAGGGTGACATAAGCACCCTGCAGGGTAGGTATGTTGTGTCTCTGATATTCCCAATCTTAATTTTCTTTTTGTTTTCCTGCTGTGTAATGGGAATGTGCCTGTTTCTATGGAATTGTTTGTTGTCCATTTAGGCTTGCTATCTTGAACATGGGCTGTAGCCAACTGCTTATTTTTTGTTTTTGGCCTGTCACTTTTGGAAGTTGTTTGGGAGAGCAGTCTTTGCACCTCGTATGGGTGAATATCTAAGCAAGACTTGAAAACATGAGGTGTCCTGGTGCACTCATAGGCCCCATGTAACAAATGACTAGCTGTCACTATCTAGTCCATAGATGGGATTGTTGTCATGGAGACAAAACTACATGGAAATACTAAAAATAAAGCTGGCCAGACAAGCTTGATAGCTTTTTAGGCAGCAAACCAAAGTGAGGAATCGCCCTGGATATACTTGGATTTCAGACAAGCATTTGATAAGGTAACATATGATAGTCTAGGAAGAAAATTAAATCAATTTGGATTAGACAACAACACAATTAGTCCAATCAGAAGCTGGTTGAAAATGGAAAATTTTAAATAATTCATTAAGGAGAGAGAAAATGGCTGGTAAAGTCTCACAAGAATTGATATTGGGCTACCTGGTTAATGTCTGGATAAACGTATCTACAAAACTGTATAGAGAATAAGGCATTTTCCAAGATACACTTAAAAGAAAGAACAATTTGGACAACTTCACTAAAGTAGCGAGTAATTAATATGTATCACCATGCTAGCGGCTGAGAGTAGTGTGTGTTGAAAGAGGATTGGTGAAAATGCATGACTAAATTTTCTAACCTTCCCAACCATTGGATTTTTACCTGCCATGGCAACCTTTAAGCAAGTAGGCCTGGTTTTACAAGTTTCCTTCTAGCACAATTCAGAAAATAGCTCAAAGAACTGAGCCTTACTTTTATTTGATGGAGAATCCAAAAATCCTTTTCTACCAGTTTTCTTACCTTCAGACTTGTGTTTCCTAGCATTTCTTTGAATATCTACCAAGCTGAGTAGCATCATAAGATCAGCCCAGCACTATAGGTCTCTGGGCTGATATCCAGCCAAGTTAGGTAGCCAGTCACACAAAACTCTTCTCTATTACCAAGTAGTAACTCAAGATATAGCAGCAACTTTATCCAGCTGTATGACCATGCATGATTAAGCTAGAATCCTGATAGGAATATCTACAATAGAAAAAGTAATTATTTATTTTACTTTCTCCATAATGAAAGAGTTTTCATTGTCTAGTCTCCCATATTAACATCTTTACGGTGGAGAGCACTGTGCTAATAAGATAAATGGACCACAGAGAAATATTTGGGATAGTTGTAATTTCTCAGTCTCTCACTCTACGATTAATCATTGAAGTCATCCAACTTTCGCAAACATGAAGTTAAAATAAGCACCAGCAGCCAAACTTATAAATACTTCAGCAGTCAAGACTTGTTTACATTTGAAAATGTGGTGAGATAGCCAGAATAACTGTTTCAATGTAAACCCTGAAACCACTATTTTCTTAAACAGCTATTTCACTTAATTTCTGGATACAGACAACCACTGAGTCATCAAAACTACCTCCCTTATCACTGAAAGAATTTTTCAGATAGCCAGTTTTATTTTAGATCTCTTCCTCACGGTCTGCTGATTTATCTATTATTCACATAACTACATCTTCCTCTGTTCTTGAATAATTTAAACTGTTGTGCATCTGGAAAGACACTCTTTCCAGTCTTCCCAGCAAGATCCTATTATAAGCAGATACGTGTGTCTAATCACACCTATTAGTGAACCTAACGACTCAATATATATCTAACATTAAGGTATTCCTTGGATGCAAGAATCCATAAATGTTCTTTATAAAATGCATAGAGCTTTCACTTTACGCTTTATTTGGAAATAATGTTGTTACGGAATGAGAATCTCTCCCAAATTAACCTACAGAGTCTCAGGCTGAAGACAAAATTTGTGTTTGTGAATTAAAACTACCATCTTACTCAGAATGTGTTTATTACCCTACTGCTCAGTAATACATTTCTTAGAGGTAATTTAAATATGAATCGATTTACAAAAATAACTGATTCTCATAGGATCAAATAAATTAAGGAACTGAAAGATGCTTAAAAGTCAATCCATTTCAAGTAGCTATTTCAAAAAGTTGAGGGTGGAGTCAGATACCAGGACACAGAGCTACAAAATGCACAGCTCTGCAGTAAACCCCTGTCTCCCAGGGAAGAGGGACCCATTCATCTGCCTCTGCAGGCAAGTGGGCAAGGAGCATCCTGCTCAGCCCACACTCCTCCAAACCCGACTTGCATGAACTGTCTGCCTCTGAAGGGGCTCACTTTTCTTAATGAGCTCTGAGGCTGTAAGTGCCAATATGCTGAATCAATCTCATATAGCTTGGTATCAAATTCTTGATAAGGTAATTTGTAATTCAGGTTACCTGACACTGTGCACAAATAGATGCTACAGGAACTGATTTGAGCTATCTGAAAAATGATCACCTAATATGCATCCTGTAATTCCTCTTCTTCAGTAAGGTGAAGTTATGAATTTTTTAGAATTATTTACTTAAGGAAAAAGCTGCACATGAGCTTACTCACAGAAACACTCACTAGTTGATTGTTTACTTTAGGTAGTCTTCCTGTAACACAAACTATATCTCCAAAGAGGATAGGCTAAGAGGGCTGGGGCCTGGAGAAGAGAAGGCTCTAAGGTGACCTAAGAGCAGCCTCTCAGTGACAATAGAGGAGCTACAAGAAGAAGGGGACAGACTCTATAGAAGGGCCTGTGGTGATAAGACAAGGGAAAATGGTGGTTTCTTTAAAATTACATGTGTTTCAAACATTATTTGTTGCTTCAGACCACTACAGCATATATCTGGGTATATTTCTCAATCTGAGTCTAAGAATACTAGGAACCAGTTGCTTATTGCTCAAGATAATATTCAAATATGAAGGATTTTTTTATAGCATTTGCAATACTGTTTTTCATAGAAATGTTCACTAACAGTTTCCATCCTTTTACTTGAAATCATTTATGGGCCACCATCCAGAGGCCCTTTTACCTCCAAAAATATCCTGCATGTGCCATTTATCAGTTGAATGGTTGATGTCTCCACTTCAGTGACCATAGCGTCAGGCATATAGTTTATTCGGTGACTGATTTAAAATGGTTCCATACATCTTCATATCTGATATAACTCGGCATAGGAGTAAAATTAGAAAAGTACATTAACAGTGATACATATTTGGATATTGAGAATAAAAAGAAATGATGGAAGAAAGGATTTTTGGCTTGTGCATCAACACATTATGTGAAAATAAAAGGAATCTTAGAGATTTCTAATAACAGATGATTTCTGAAGTCACTTGTTTGCTGAAGGCTTTCAGTCCAAGCACTGTGATGCTATGAGCATATATATCCATAGCATCATATAACGCCTTCTGCATTATGAAACATGTTTGTTGTTCATAAATCATTGAATTTGTGTTGAGATTTCAATCTTTCCTAATCACAGGAAAGAGTGGGCTCTCCAAGTCCAAGACGAAACAGTGATACTTCTTTTGACTCAAAAACTTTTATTAAATATAATCTAAAATAATAGCCGTGTAGCAGTCTCAATTCACATTTTAAGGATTCCTGTCTTAGAATGAAACATCTCTTGGAATATATAGAATATACAATTATTGTTATTATTATTATTATTATTATTAAATCAAGATTTAAATCTCGATTAAGTCATGCTTGATCAGCCTGATAAGCTTCTATGATGACATGACCAGCCTAATGGATGAGAGGAAAGCAATGGATATCGTCTTCCTAAAGGGCAAATCCTAAAGTCTTCCTAAAAGACAATATTTTAGACTGTTTTTTCCCTATTGGTTGTCTACATTTTTTTCATACAGACCAGTACACAGATTTGCATGCAATATTCTCAGCAGGGTTCCAGCCATGCCATGCAAGGTGTCATTAAAACTACTCTGTCTCTAAAGAAAGTACATAGCATATGGAAATCCTACCACTGTCTTTCATTTCTGATAGGTACACCATAACAACAGATCAAAGTCATTCTGTGATCAGCTAATTCAGCCAGACTTCTTTTTATTTTAGTGCAAAGAGGAGATGAACAGCAACAGCCAGTGAGCTAGTTTGTGTTACCTGTATTATGCACATACAGCACGCATTCAGCTGTTCTCCCATATGTGCCACTTCAGCACTGAAAAAAGCAGTTAAAAACCTGAGGAACACTGCAACCAGCTTACACAAAAATGCAAAGCAGACTGAAGGTGGAGAGTAAACAAAAGGAAGTAAAAAAAGGAGATTTATTTATAGCAGAAGTCACAAAGTGCGGTTTATTATGATGATATCTTCATATGCCACACATTATTGTACAGATGATAACATAATGCATTTGTAATAACGTATTTATAATCCCACAAAGGCATATTAATGTAAATGAACTACAAGGTATTAGAAGAAAAAGCCATCTGTGCTAAATATTAGCATTCCAGGCCCTCAGCCCTGTGTTCAAAGGAGTTCAGACATTTTTTGCAGAAATATAAATGATTCAGTGTTGTATAATACAGTACACAAAGATTTCAGAGAAAAGTGCTATTGTAGTGCAGCAAAATACTCTGTTCCTTTGTAATTAGGAAAACATTTTGAAATTAGCTTCCTTTATGGCATGAGCAGTCACGAGTCTAAAAATAAACGCATTTTGGCTTTCAAAGCAAATTATGCCCTCATCTTAGAGCACAAATTGGTGTAAGTCAGCCTGTAGTTCTCATGCACTTGTGTGATACTCCGAAGTATGTGTATCCAGCATGGAAGAAACAGGTTTAGTTTCAAAAAATATTATTGTTCTCAATGACTTTCAAAAAACATGAAAGTATTTGTATCCTGAGTAGCCCATTTTAGGAGAAAATCTAAAACTCTGGGCCTTAAGGTTTACTGAAAACTCTCTTATCATTGCCTGTGTTACCAGCCGTAACCCAACCAAAGTTTAGTTCACTGTTGAACTAAAGAAGGAAAACAAGGATTTCTATTTTAAGATGCTCACGAACCTTGTTGGAATTAAAACACACTGCAAATGTAACCCCTGAAGTAGTAGCAGTCTTTTAAATCATTTTCTGAAGTTTCAGTGGAGATGCATATATGAGTAATTACTGTTATTGCAATTCTGTCCAAATCTTTTAGCCTAAAATCCAAGTTCCCTCCATATATTTGCAAGAGGGTACCAGGTGCCAACCAGCACCTGAAGCAGCTTCAGACTTGAAGACCCCCGCAGTTCCTCTGCCAAGCAGTCTTATCTTATAGCCAACTACTGATATTTTTAGCAGAGAAGAATCAAAGTCAGACTTCTGCTTAAAATCTGAGTTTTCCCAAAGTTGAGGCATACCTACAATTTTGCTCTGGATTTCTCTTTCTTCCTGTAATGCAGAAAGAATGGTTTGCTTAAGTACCTGGATCAGACTGCAACTGAAAGGTTTATTCATCTCAGTGAGAAAAATGACACTGTTAAGAAATCCTAGGGCTGCATGTTAAAAATGGAACAAAACAATCAACGTCTCCCACTTCAAGAAATTCAGAAATTAGTGGTGGGATGTGCACTTGAATCAGCAGCTGTCATTGCTGTAAAACTTCATTTCAGTTTATCAGTTATTATGCTGAGAAGAAGAGAACCCTGATTCCTAATCTGCACTGCTTGTTTCAAGCTGAACGGCTTAGTTTTTCCCACTGGAAAATCTTTCCTCATTGCCTCTGACGTCTACATTACAGAACAGTAATATATGGACAACAATTTGCTCTAACCAGCTTTATTCCTGCTGTATCTGTAATATCATCCAGCTCATCCTTTTCAGGAGTTTTTAACTGCATGCAATGAACAGTTAAGCAATTTTTCCCTTTTAGACTGCTGCCCTAAAGACAGAGATAGAAGACATGAGAGACAGGCAGGATGGAAAAGAAACAAAGTGAGTACAGCCTTCATGGAAACAATTGCTCATGTGCACCGTACATGAGCTATGGCATAAAGTGAGTGAATCAGATTTTGCCTTGCCATATTATACTTCACCGAGAAGCATTGCATGCTACAAAATGTGCCCTTGGAGGAAACAGAGTACATTGGTTCATTGTAACAGAGCAGCTGGGGCGTGCAATGAGAAGCAAAATGAATTAGAAAGTTCTGCTAAGGACCAAGAGTGGCTCTGGCTCCTGCTGTCTGTCGCCTCCAGGAAGAGTATCTCCATGCTCTGCAAGATGATCTAGGATGCATTATTTGCTATGGCCCCATTTTACAGGTATGGAGATTAAGTTGTGGAAAAAAAATAAAGAATTTGCTCAGAAACTTGATCCATTACTCAAACTCTTCTCTATTCTTACCTCTACTTGTGACTCCACAAAAAAATCTTATATGTATATTCCAAGAGAAAATGGATGAATTCTGAAATGCTTCTCTATGTATGCTCATCTCATCGTATCTTGACGTTTTACCTGTTTTAGTCTCTATTCTCTAATTATTGACTTCAGTAAATAAACCCTCTTACCTCCTACCTCATTAACTGTTCATTCAGTAAGATCTTATGTAAATCATTATCCTTTTCCATCCCCTTATGGGGATTCTCTACAGCTCTGTCTTTTCTGTTTACATCTTATCTAAGTAAATGTCATCTACAGGCATTCTATTCTTCCTCCACTCCTGTGCCTGACTTCTTCCCTGTGTTCTTTCCCTGTAGATGGGTTTCATATCTATGAATGCAGATATTTCTGAATCAACAAACACAAGCACTGTGTAGTCTGAAAATCAAGCCAGTGATATTCAAAGAACTGTAGGGTTCAACTCATCCTACTGCTAAAGAGCATTTCTAAGATAAGGCACATGAATCATGTCCTAAATGTCCTTTTTTCTTCATTTACTATGAAGAGTAATATCTATATTGTAGCTATATAAAGGTAGATGAGATAAATCCTGCTCTTGTCCAAACTAAATTCCTAGTCTGCCTGTAACACTTTGTAGATGCTTTGGCTCAACATGGCTAATTTAAAACTAACATTCTATGCTCATTTCTTCTGGGCAGAAGTATCAAGCATTTGAGTACACGAGAACATAACCTGACCATCATGATCTTGAGCAGTCAGTCAAATTCTTACAGAGTCTTTTTGCCTGACATCTTTAAATTTCTGATTCATTCACTCAACTCAAACTGTTATCAGGTTCACATTTCATACATGTGGCACGCTTTTCTTGGGCCCATGTATTGGTTATATATATTTGCATGGATAATTAAGTCTGTTATTTACCCATGCCACTAGTCTTTTTCTATCTCTCTCTGAGGTTCCTCCTCTCTATCATATCTGAGAAAGGCTTTTGGGGAGCTTCCCAGCCAATAATATCTTTTTTTCCCCTCAGATTTGCCCCTGAAGCCATCTTCAGTCTTTGCTGGGAGGATGTTTCTATCCTACACCTAGCCAGACTTTCAAAGAACAGCTTTGTGTTTTCTTTCCAAATTCTGCTCATTTGGGAGCAGCCTCTATCAAAGAAGTGTAAAACTTCCCAGTTTATCTTCAGCCTCGTTTGTAAACTTTCCTTTTCTGCAATGATTCAACAGCCCATTGGTTACTCTGGTAATTTTTTGAGATCACTGTGCTCTTACTTGCTGATAATAATTTATATCACTTTTATTGATCTTCTGCCTCTTCCCCTGGTTAGATTCTGAGTTTGCAGAACTTTGACTTTTTTGTTGTTCTGTTTTTTGTACAGCTCCTACAACACCGAAGTTGCACATGTATGTTCAAGTATACCACATCTGCTCCTTTGTCTCAGCAAATGTGCCAGATTGCAGAGAATTTCTGTACTGGAAAGATCCATCAAACATGAGGATTTTAACCAACGTGTTCAAGAGGTATCTACATTATGCAAGGGTTTATTTATTCATATGTATTTTCTTTCTCAGCAGGAAAGGTGTTGCCCTTGCAGGGCAGAAGAGATTGTTAATGCATCAGTGTTCAAAAGTATAAATGATTTGTCCTAAGGCAACAGACATTGAGGGAAAGGGCACCTAAGGTGACTGTAAGGTACAAAGGGAATGCAAGGAAACCCCACAAGTTTACTTATTTATTTTTACTTGGCCTTGTTTTACATTCTTGATTAACCAAATCCAATAACAACAAAAACTTGCTGTGAATATTGTCCAGCTACCTTGGAGGTATAGGGATAATATTGCAGGTGGATTTTCTAATGTAATTTCCCTTGTGGAAATAAAGCTTTTAGTGCATTATGCACTGGAGCAAAACAAAGGTAGAAACAGATGCTCTTAAAGCGTTTCTTAAGCATACAAATGACCTTTGTAACAAAATGCAGACTTAGAGAGTTATTCAGCAAAAGCTGTGCAAAAGCTGTCATTCAGCCTTACCTGGGGAAGCTGGTGCTCCAGTTCCCTCTTGTGAAGTAAATTCCAGACAGTAATTAGTTCTGAAAAATATAAAATCCTCACTCAGGAACATTAAGTTGCTACTTCAGAAGTGAACAACAATTGCAGAACATGGCTACTAGAATGGGCTAATTAGAGGTGAATAGAATGATTAAAAACAAAACAAAGAGAAGTATCTGTTACTTAGCTAGCTTCAACTGTTCAAAGCATTGCTTCAAACAATCATAAAAGATTTAGTAAGGGACTAAAAGGATATATCTGTTCTGTTGGCACAAGAGACACTGTGCTTCACTCCTTCCTGTGTCTACTTCAAAAGCACTATGGCTTGCTAACTCTGGCTTATTTCTCCTCCTGTGCTGCTTGGAAAGCTCTGATGACCAAGTAGATGGTAGTTATTTCTTTTTCCTTTGGTTCTGCAATATGTCTATACAGGTGTAATGCTGCTTTCGACCTCATTACTTCCACTTTATCACAAGACTTACTCAAAACAAGATGAATTCAAAGCAACGAAGCAGCCCATTCCCCTCCACAAATAAAGCACAGATGATAAACTGAAGTCATTATAACATGAAGGCTGCTATAAAGAAGAAATTAAATAAAGTTCCTCTTCAAAGAAATCAAAACACATTAAGGCAGTGAATGCAAGACAGACAAATGTAGAACCAAAATAAGCATATTTCTTCCTGGGAGAGAACTCACAAAGAGGAACTCCTTTTGAAACACTTAAGCTAATTCAAAAGCAAGAGCAATAAAATGTTCCTATCATGAGAATAGGGCCACTGAATGCTGTTGCAGTGGCATAGGTTTACAATTGCCCTAATACAGTTTATGCCATTTTCAGATTTAACTTGTTTGGATTTTTCTTCAGAGTAATGCTTATCTTTCTGAGCTCTTAAAGCCAAGGTAAGTAGTGATAGCCTGGATGTGGAGAGTGTCCAAAGGATGCTCAGGGGGCTGGAGAACCTGTCCTATGAGGGAACTGGAGTTGTTCAGCTTAAAGAAGAGAAGGCTCTGAGGAGATCTGATAGTGGCCTTCCAGTACTTAAAGGTGCCCTACAGGAAAGCTGGAGAGGGATTCTTTATCATGTTGGATGGGGCCCTGGGCAACCTGATCCGATGGGAGGTGTCCCTGTCCATGGACGGGGATGGAACTGGATAGACTTTAAGGTCCTTTCCAACCTAAATCATTCTGTAATTCTATGATTCTACATGTTTTGTTTTGGTTTTTTTCCTCACAAATACAAGATTTGTGTTCTCAAATTTAATACCAATTTAAGTGGATATGGGTAGTAATGTGAATATCAGTGTTTTAAGAGTCCTACAAGAGGTGTAAAAATGTGCATGATGTCCAAGAATGGAAAGATTAATTTCATTCCGATATGAACAGAAGGATTATAATTTTCAAAAGGGGGATTCAATTACAGTTATTTGAAATGGAAGCCCACCATTAGAATGTAGTGGCTCAGAAAGAAAGGCTGAGATTGATGTTTCTTTTCCTGAAGCAGGATAATTACTATCCCACACCTATTTTCTTCTTATCCTTTTTTTTGATAACATTGTTCATGTACTGGTATTGAAATCCAGGTTCCCCAGATGCTGAGTTTGAGCCCAGAGAAATTAGCTCAGCTCTGAGTTGAGCAGTGTGTAACTGCAGGTGACTGCACTGAGGTACTGGGGAGCACCACGCAGTGCAGCAGTAACTTGAGGACATCTGTCATGAAATCAAAATATAACTTACACTCTTCTAACCTTCTTCACAAATGCTGCTTGGCAATTAGTTTCTACTCCTGTGTATTGGCACTGCAAGCCTTCTTCAAAATTCAAGTCCAGGAGATTGAAGGGATTGAAGGGATTTGAATTTGAGCTTGAGGCCTAATTCTGTTTTAAATGAGTAATTGTTTGTTTCTTCAGATAAGAGCAAAGCCCATGTTAATTTCAGGTAGAGAGCTACCTACAGAAGCATAGATGCTTAGATGCTGTGTGTCAGCTACCTGAAAATTAGGCAGGCACCCAGCAGGGAAAGACCTACAAGTCCATTTATCTCACCAGTGGCAGAGACACTTTTGTATGTGAGGACTCCACTGGACAAAACTTCATGATGACTTCAGGGACCAAAAGGACTCAGGAGTTAGGTAGTTTCTTGGTATCTCAAGTAGGAATGCGTGGGCGCAGGAGATATACTATCACTGAAGCAAGGAACAAAAAAAAATTGGCCCAAAATTCAGTGATGATTATTAAGTCCCCAACCACACATCTAACCAAGCACTGGAAACCTTAGCATGCAAAAGCAGGGGCTGAAACTACAAGAATACACCGAAATACAACAAGATGTAGAAGGTGGCAAGTGTCTGTTATGTTGCATTTATTCAACTGTTCTTATCTATAGTCTTCCTGCATTTAATGTGGGTGTTTTTTTTTATGAACACATATGTAATTAGCCTCTGAACAGAGCACACAGTGGCACCTCTGAGGTTGTAGCATGCTACATGTGATTTCAGTTCTTTAACATTATCATTATGAAGCCGAGTGGCAGGAGGCCAGCAATTGCTAAACGGGGGACAATAGAGCTAATTACAACTATCTGCAAGATGAGGAGTCACCAGACAACAACAATTCTCTTTCATTACGGCTGAGCCCCATCCTGAATTTCATTTCAATGCAATCTGTTCTGAACTGCAAAAAGTTGGATTGCAACAAAGTCCTTTCCAGACTAGTTCCTTAAGCTCCAGCTTATGGGCTCTTATCAGCTATGTAAAGTGCTTTACATAAACCCAACTGATATGTGGATTCATTACCAAATATAACTCTCTAACACTGCCACACAGTCCCAACTGATATGTGGGTTCACTACCCAATACGGTTCTCTCATACTGTCATACAAATGCATCCTTATCAAGCTTTAAAGATTAACAATTTACACTTGTATGACTTTTCCTGAGCTGATCCTCAAACTCTCTTGATGCTGCCAAACTGAGCAAAAACTAGATGTTTTTTACACAGATGAGCTGCTCAGCTGAGATCTATAGGACTTTTTGAGCTCATAATCACCAGTCTCCACTTCAGGACGTTGGGGCTAACTAAGGGCTGAACTCCCTTTTGATGCATCATAGAGCATTTTCAAGGTAGATTCAAATTATAAATGTCCAACCCTGCTCCGCCCTCTGCCTATTGCAAAGTGATTCTGGCATATATCAAATATTTCCTCATTTATGTATGTGTCGCAGACATAAGAGGTTCTTTCATTATATATATGAAATATTTTTGAATGTATTAATGTATTAAGACGTAGCACATTAAATTAAATACACAAAAATAGAGAACTAGCAGTCTGTCCATGTCACTAATCTTTTTTTCTAGAAGAATCCAGGGGTCTATCTGTAATTACAGATGTAAAAAGAAAAAATAAAAAGATGAAACAAACAAACCATCTATTAAAAACAAACCAACAAACAGAAAACAACATAGTCTGCAAAACTGGGATCAGGAAGGGATATATTCCAAATGCAAAATAACCTGTCTCTAGGGAGTTAGCTTACTCCAATTCTCAATGTCGTAAGGAAAACTAATCTGCAATGCTAGCATTCTCTTTTCTGCCCTTAAAAAGCACAGGATCAAAATAATGAAGATATGTTTTGGGTCAGTAGACACAGAAATTGCAGCTCTGCTGACCTGGAGCCCGATACCACAGACCCATTCTCTCCTCAGCCCTGCACGGTGCCTGCTCTGGGCATCTGAACCATCTGGTGCTCCCACTCACTGGCACACACTGGCTCCAATGCTTAAGAGCAGGCCCCATGTGTGATAATCAAGAGGATCAGGCTTAATCCAGAATAGCTTTAAAATCCTCAGGACTCTAGAGACACATCCTCTATTGCAACAAGTCTTCAGGGCCAGAAGAACATGGCTCAGTTTACATCAAAATACTTCAAGTATTTCGCATCTTTGCTTGGCTTCCCTCTTGGTGACTGGATATCCCTCTTGAGGCCTCCCAAGGAAAGTTTACAACAATTCATGTTAAAAAAGCAAAGTGGCAAAGGTGTGAATCATGAATCCAAGAAATACAATGCAGATTCTTGCCATATACATACTCATAGGAAACTAGTTAGTCCAGTGGTTAAAAGGTGACTGTGGGCTGATCTAAACCTCTGAGAACGGCTAGTTGAGAACATTTATAGGGGATAAAGGGGATGAATACACATTCACCGTATTTTCAATCTTTTAGACAGGCAGTCATAGCATTTCACTGTCTGAACTTACAGTACTTAACAAAAAAATGTGCTTATTAACAAGTTTTTTTGTTTGTTTTTAATATGAATCAGTAATTAAGGAAGAAACAGAATCGTAGAATGACTTAGGTTGGAAGAGACCTCAAAGATCATCGAGTTCCAACCTCCCTGCGATATTCAGTGTGACCTGATTCGGAACTTTGATTTTTATGAGCTCAATACCACAATTTACCTGCTTTTTTTTCTCAGAAGTTTTCCAACAGATGGAAAACAGGGGATGCATTACAACTTTCCAAAAGAATGAAAGTTTACCATCATCTAGCCATGGGTGACAGGACCCTGGGAAGCAGAGCACTTCATAATGCACTAACAGTAGACACTGAAACAATTACAATGTGGTGGTAGATTTTTTTTGTTTCATTGCCATTGGTGGAGGTGGCATTTTTTTGGCACTTAGTGCCCTGTAGGCAGGAAAATCAACTTTTTTTTTCTGGAAAGTTTTGATTTACCTTTCCAAGCAGACAGGGCTTGGAGCACACATTTTAGTTTAAATAGTGTGTACGGGACTTTGTTAATGGAAGACTGCTCTTATTGTTTCAACTGTTATACCAGGTGAATTGAATCACTCGGTAGGAAATTTTGCATTTGTTTTCCTACTTTTGCTGTGTTTGCCTGACAGGAAATGGCCATACTGCCAGGGTAGAATATAGCATCTGGAAAACAGAACAAGAAAGAGAAAAAAAATGCTGCAAGTCTGGTTAGGAGCCTTGTTCTTATGAAAATGGAATCAAAATAGTCCTCCATCTGGATGAATCACAGAAGTACAAGGAAGTATCATTCCCTACATTTTTTTAAGCTACAGTTAAACTTAAGTAAAGAAAGGGGAGATTACTGAGTGCATTTTTTATGTTTATCTAAAACTAGATTAAATGCTTTACTGAAAAAATAGATTTCAAAAGTAACAAAGAGTCAAAAGGATTTTCTTCGTTGATAAAAGCAGGCATTTCTTCCTCTATTTTGGGTTGATGAGTGCATACGAGATATTCAAAGACAAAAAACACTGTAAAAAGAAGGCACTTTCCACCTGACAGAATCCCACTACTGCAGAGACAGGTGGCTGACCTTGGCCAGTTCATCTTTTAGTAAAATTAAGCCTTTTTTCTTTAGCATTCTCACTTCGGATTCTACTCACATCACTCACAGACCATGAAGACATCAAGCCATGAAGAAACTGATAGAAAAGCTGTTTAGTTGCTTCTGAATAATCTGTTTTCCACTCCAACTTCACGAACTTAAACGTATTTGAGAATACTTCTCTGCATACTGTTAGATTGAATCCTCTCTAAAATATGTACATGATTTAATCACGTAGGTAAACAGCAAATATGGCATTAAATGCAGCTTAGAAAGAATAGAAAAGGATTTGAAGAATATTTACTGACTCCACATGGGTGATGCCTGGACTCAGTGATATGAAACAAGTAAATGTAATGATTATAATAACACTCATGGATTCTCTTTTAGCTTCCCACAGCCCAGAAAAGGAAAACAAAGTAACCCTAGTTCGGTTTCCATATGATTTGGTTGTACTGAAAGATGTGTCATGGAAGTTGGCAAACATTCTCAGGTCACAGAGTGCGATGTGAGCAGTTCAACTGATTGAAATAAAAATAATCATTTCCTATCCTTTAATCATAAAATGTTCATAAATAGACCACAGATAACTTTCCCAACATGCTACAGAGCTGCAATTCAGATTTGTTAGCGTGAGCAGAAAGAAAGCACACAGCTCAGTAGGTTTTAGGATGAATTTGCATTTCCAAGTACAGCATCAGATTGGGCCATTCACTTCCACAGATTAAAGAGGAGGACCCTGGAGATGCTCTCTGGACTATAGAAGGCACTTACCTGGTAGCATCATACCTACCTTGGGGATCTGCTACCCTAACTTCCAGCTGAAGGAGGAAAAGACTGGAATATTTGGAAGTTTAAGCTACCGTTTGGATGAATCCTATTGGGATGCTGAAGTTAAGCTGCTCTGTATTCCTTGGAAGGCATTATTATCTCTACAGATTCCTTCTCACTTTGAGAAGCCAATAACTATTGGGGTAATCACCTCACTGTGTTTTGAGGACAGGCTGAGATTGCAGCTGCTTGCAAACCATGTAAAATGGGAAGGGCGGGGAAGTTTATCTGGGCCTTAATTACAGACAAAATACTGCCAGAGTTTAAAAGACATTTAGCAACAAGGTTAGTGGATGGGCATTTCTGGGCTTGTTTATGTATTTATTTATTTCTAACAACTCAAAGTATTTCACAAGAAGCGGGATTGCTTTGGCCTGCATGTAAACGTGTCATGACAGCCCTGTTAATCATCCTGAAATCATCTGCTTGGGTCACTGATAAATAACAGGCAACTGCCCAGCTGGTTCTTGGAAGCAGAGCCCCTGCTTTGGAACAGTGTGAAACCACAAATACTATCCATGTGCAAACAAATGTGACTTACAGTTTATCATTTATATTCAAGTCGCCCTGAAAATGTCTTTCCTCTTCCTGAATCATTAACTTCTCTGAAAAAAAATAGAATCAGACACATATTAGAGGTCAATAGAAGAAAAGCAAATGACAAAAATTAAACAAAACAATAGGCTGTGTTATGTTTCCATGGAAAGGCAGCAAAGGAAAAAAAGAAAGGCCAAAAAAAGAACACTGAAGGAACTAAACAGAATGTAACCAATATTTCTGAAAGCAGTAGCGTGTTTCTTTTCCCTCCAAAAATGTCTCCTGTGTGTCAGCAGTCACAGGCCTTAGGACGGCAGGTGGGATGTGCTGGGAGAGCTCACCCCCTCTGGCACCCCCACTGTAGACAGATGGATTATTCTGTAAATTGTGTTGGAGATTGTTCTTTTTGTTTCTGAGGACTGTGTTCAGAATTACGTTAACCCAAGAGAAAAAGATGGCTATTGCCTGCTTACAGGAGGGACAGACACCCACCACTGTCACTGCAGCCTACATCCCCTGCATTCTGCGACATGGCTGACTGAAAACAGCTGGTGCTTGCCTTTAGATGGAGGCCTTGACAAAGCATCTAGGGAATTATTTTTTTTTTATGATACTAAATTGGGAGGAGCTGTTGACTCCATTGAGAGTGGTAAGGCCTTGCAGAGAGATCTACACGAGCTAGAGAGCTGGGCAATTGACAGGGCCTGAAGGAATGGCATAGAGCCATCAGAGGAGTGTCAGCTGGGGGTGAGGGAAAAGCTGTGCCCAAGAGGGCAGTGGGCATGGAACGGGCTGCCCAGGGCAGCGGGCACTCCTGAGTGCTGGAGTGCATTTGGACAACACTCTCAGACACGGGGTTGGGTTTGAGTGGTGCTGTGTGGAGCCGGGGGTTGGACTCAATAATCCCTGTGGGTCCCTTCCAAACTTGGGATATTCTGTGATTTTAAGCTAACCTGGTATCTCTTGAAGTGATAAATTGTCTAAACCAGTAAAAATGGCACCAGAGGGCAACCATAAAATGGAACTTGTTGGACACGTTTTGGCACAATGACTGTGCCTGATAGGACCTGATGTGACAGTGACAGCATTTACTCTGTGTCATAGTCTCGTGCTACTTCTTCTTGTTACACCTGGAAATCTTTTTTTTTTTTCTTCTCTTTTCCTTGTTTTGAGTGTGCTGCTGTGACTTTGTACGTAGCGTTAATACAATTGTATTTTGAAGATACAGAGCACAGTTTGCATTTTTTCCACATGCACTCAGTTTTGGGGGCTATTTTTACCAAGAAATAAAGGCATAAAATAAACACCATTCTAAATATTTGTGAAAGATTTTTTTTCCCCATGCTGCATTTCTATATTTTCTTTTACATTTTATTTCCGTTCTGCTGGAAATTTCCCATTCAGAAAAAGAACAAAAGGGAAGAGAGGATGACAAAAAGCAGATATCATAAAAAAAGCAGATTGTGGTTTCCTTGCATTCTATTTTCATCTGTTGGCTATGCAGAAATAGCTCCGGCTATAAAGATTTATCTTCCTTTAGAATTACCACAAAAAACTGATGCAAGTTTGTATAGAGTCGATGATTATTTATCGTGGATTTTTTTTTCCAATTAATAGAAGAGGTGGGGCTTAGCTGCTATTCTGATAGCATCACAAAGGAATTTTTACTGAAAAAGAGAAAATTCAGAACCTCTCAGATGAGGAGACGGGCTGTAAGTATAGAAGCTATGCCCACTGCCTCTGCTGCAGCCTTCCCAAGGGCTGTAACCCAGCATGGGCACTGAGGATCAGCCCCAGTAGGAAATTCCCACTGTGCCACTGCAGTCAGAAAGGCTTCCCCAGGATACACAGGGTGGCCTTTGGCTTAGAAAAGGTTGAAAATTATGTGCTTTTACAGAAAAATAATCCAAATACCTACATGGAGAACCCTTTAAAAGGAGTTGAATATTAATTACTGTCTGATCCACAAAAACCTTTCTCCAGGACTAAAGGAAGTGGATGCTTTTAAACATTCATTGTGTAGAATGGGGATCGTACCTCTAATAAATAACTTAGCATATATTATAGATGGGATATTTGAATTAATAATAAATGTGACAAAGCCTCAGATTCTATGCTGGGCAAAAGATCATGCTTAGTAGTTGCAGTACAACTTAATTATCAGAGCAATTTCATGTGATTGCTCATCTCAGCAGAGCAGATGTCAGTTTCTAGGATTTTGTCAGCACAGAAAGTGAGAAGATTCTTTCTGGTGTAGCACAGGAAGCACTGTGGGAATCTTCAGTTACAACTGTGCACTGGCACTGGCACGTCTGGTTTCTGTTAGATGAAGTCTTTTCTACTGTCAAAGCCCAAAGGCATACACAGTGCTGTACTACAACTGTAGCAGGGTGCTGGAGTGATGTTAAGAGAGCATTTGAGTAACAGGAGGTGAGGTGATGGGGTGGAAGAACGAGAGGGGCTGCCAGGAAATCTCTGCAATCATGAGCTGTCCATGAAGCATCTTGTACGAGGAATTCAGCATCTTGGACCCACGGTAAGGATGCTGTAAACTGTTCAGTCATTTAATTTGTGAATCAATATTTGGACGGTGCCTCTGCCACTTAATGACAACACAATTTTTTAATTTTAATTTTAATAAAAATATTGGACAGTTTCTCCATAAAAATCCCAACTTCCCTTCATCTCGTTTTCCACTGTTTCCCTTATGGACACATAAAAAACAAGAAGCAATCTCACAGACTAGCAAGAGACACACAGTGTAAAATGCCTGATAAGTGGAATCCGATCGCTTTGCTGTTTTTACCAAGATTCAGACCAGTGCAAAACAGATGAAGAAATCAGCTGCTGTGCTGGGAGCCCTCCCAGAAGAAAGCAGAACTCAGAGGAGTTTTCTCCCTAACAGAAGGAACTGATTTCACGCAGTAGAAACTTGGGATGTTATATCATTTTAGAAGCACAGCTTTTCTGATTTTAATCTAGATGGATGGTACTTTACATGATTGCAGCTTTGGTGGAGAGGAAGAAGATTAACGTTTCTGTAATCGTTTTCATGATCTCTATTATACTATTTTTTGATTATTTAATCTTAAAAAGCACAGAGGCATCAGCAAAGCTGTCAGCCCCACGTCCCCTCCCAAGAGTACTCAACAAGCCCTGATCCCCGATCCTATCACCAAGGTGTGGAGTTACCTGGGACAGCCCAACCACATCACAGGGCATCTCTTCTTGTGTTCAGGGCAACCCACACTCAGGTGCTGTATTTAGCACTGCTGAGCCCTCACAGGAGCATGTCCTGATGCACGATGCTTCTAAATCGTCCCTAAGGAGGATACAGCTGCAAGAAACTGAATAACACATTGGTGATGTTAGTCTTTCTCAGCTGAGCTGGAGTTTCTTGGAAAATGCCCACATCTGAAATCTGAAATCTCTGCCCACCTGCCTCCAAGAGAGGACACTGCTTTTGAACACAGACTATCCCATCCCTTCCAAGGCAGTGTGTGAACAGCAGTCACTCTGATAGAGAAGAATGCTGGGTGCCTTTCTTCTCAATCACTGCTGCGTTTGAAGATGCCACAGGAATGATACGGAGTGATGCTGCTGATGTTCTCTTACTCTAGTGCAGAGCTCAGCAAGCTGCCTGCAGTGCCATTCTCACATGGCCTCGATGAGGAGCTGGATACTTCTATTTAAAAATTTCAACTTTGATTAACTTTAAACATACTTGAACTGAGATGCCTGTGTGGGTTCTCAATAAAATAGCGTGTTATTGACAACTGCCCACAGGAGAGCTGCTTCAAAAGCTCTGTCTCTGGATGATTTGTGCATCGCTTACAGGGAGCTCCAAGTTAATAAATCCTGACATTAAATGCTTTGTCTTGGTGAATGTGATTTACTGTGAAGCTCCCATATTGGCTATTGGTATACTTTTCAGTCTCTGTGATCCTTCTACGGCCATGAAAGCAACTTAAAAGGAATGAGGAGTGCATAGGGAAGGGAATGGGGGAACTGCTTGGTGCCCTTGTGGGGCTGAAGCTCTTCACTTCATCAGGCTCTTTAACTAGAGATTTGAGCTTTGTCTTTGTAAATTTGTGTGTGCTTCATTGTGTATGCTTGCATACATCGCTTGCCAAATTCAGATTAGAAGGTATCTATAATCCTGATTTATACATTATAGGCACCAGATTGTAAATAAAATGCCACACTAGGTGCACAGTAAGAACATGAGAATGCTTCCATTACTCATTTAGCTCAGCACCTGGATGCCAGTTGCTACTGACAGCATATGCCAAGGAAGGATTATGGGAACAGGAGCAACCATAATGTGCATGTATTTGTGGTGTGCTCTCCTGCCTTCCAGCATGCTGCAGTTTTGGAATTTGTTGACCCAGAGAGGTTTTTCCATGTAGTTTAAAGGGCTTTGAGGGTTTTTTTTGCATTGCTTTTTGCTATTTAGCCATTCATAGTCTTGTGGCCTAGTCATATTATGAAGGAAAAAACCAAACGTATTCTTTGTACATTCTGAATCATGTCATCTCCTGCTTCAGGAATCAGGGGGCATTATTGCAACTAAAAATCACAGAATCATAGAATCACAAGGTTGGAAACGACCTACAAAATCGTCTAGTCCAACCGTCCTCCCATTGCTATTGCTACCACAAACTACTAAACCATATCTCGTAGCTCCTCATCCAGACACCNCAAAATCGTCTAGTCCAACCGTTCTCCCATTACCATTGCTACCACGAGCTACGAAACCATATCTCATAGCTCCTCATCCAGACACATATTGAACACTGCCAGGGACAGCGACTCCACCACCTCTCTGGGCAGCCATTCCAGTGCCTGACCACTCTCTGAGAGAAAAAGTTTTTCCTTATGTCTAACCTAAACCTCCTCTGGTACAACTTGCGGCCATTTCCTCAGGTCCTGTTTGTTGCCTGGGAGAAGAGGCCAAACCCCTCCTCATCACAACCTCCCTTCAGGAAGTTGTAGAGTGCAATGAGGTCTCCCCTGAGCCTCCTCTTCTCCAGACTAAACAATCCCAGCTCCCTCAGCTGCTCCTCATAAGACTTGAGCTCCAGACCCCTCAGTTTTGTTGCCCTTCTCTGGACATTCTCCAGGGCCTCAATGTCTGTCTTGTAGTGAGGGGCCCAAAACTGAACACAATACTTGAGGTGTGGCAAGAGGAATGGTTAGAAAGAATTTCCTATTTACCTACATGCACCTTCTGATATCATATCCTTTTTTTTGAAAAGTTTTACCAGTCTAGCAAGCTCATTTATTTATTCCTTGCACTGGGGCCATTCCACAGCTCTAAATATACCTCTCATATGTCTATGTCCTTTTCAGACTGGGACTATCCATAGCCTGAAAGCTCAAATGATGAAACACCTCAACAACTACAGATTCTTAGGAATGATGCCAAAGAAGAAAGAAACTGCAATAACATCTCTTTCTTGGTTTGTAGTTTTTCTAGAATCTTTATGGTGTGTCTTTAAACTCCAGTAATTATAAGGCTGATGTTTTTAACAGCACTCAAGGATACACTGCATTAAGTGAGCCATCAGTTCTGCTCCCCACCCTCACCTACTGATAGCAGCTGTGCAGCAGTAGCTCCAGAAGAGCTGGGATTCATCTCACCAGTATTTGATACCTACTTCCGCAAGTCCGTTTCTGATCTGGTCACTCAGTAACTCTGTAGAGACAACAGGAAAAAAACAGGAACTATCAGGAAGCATTTCATTCAACACAGGTGAGATTCCTTCATTCAGACAGGTATGCAATCCTCTCCACTTAGTCTGGTTGAGTAACCTAGATCCTTATGTCTGAATTTGGTAAGCCTTGCCTTACTTCTTGTGTCCTTAAATGCCTGTGAAATGTTCTAGTCTTAATTCTTATGGCCATACAGCAATGAGGCGTTGTACTGTAGTGTCTTGCCTGTCTGTTCTGGTCCTTTGCTCACACCCACTTACAGAGGAGAAAAAAAAAAAAAAAGATTTTCCATATATTCATCCATTTGTATGACGAGAACCAATGTATGTTCTTTAGACTGAACAAGAGAACCTACAGTATTATCCCATATAACATACACATAATACAACATTGTACAAATTATAGCAATACTTTGCACAGTGCTATCTGTCTGTCTTTCTCAAAGCTGACTGTGAACTTCTGTCTCTGTCATCTCTAATAGTAAAGAAACTTGGTTCAAAATGCCCTCTGACAATGGAGGGAGGAGTAGGGATCAACATCTCTTCACTGCTTCAACTCTCATTCATATGGGGAGAAATGAACTAACTTTTCTGAATTCTTGGCCAACAATAATGTGGAGATCAGTATCCAAATTAGGAGGCTTTTATTTTGTTTCTGCAGGAGCTGAAAAGCCCAGGTTCCCTCCCTGACAAATAACTGAATGATTTAGTGAAGTACTTTTCTTCCATCAATTAATTTTTTTCAACATGTTTTGTTTAGACCATTGCCTCTAGGAGCCATCTGTGACTCTCGTGAATGACAAGTGAATTCCCAAAGAATAAATACAAAAGGGTTTATTCACTACAGATTTTTCAACCACACCCACTTCACTTACTGACTTAAATTGTAACTTGGAGTTCGGCTGATGTTTCTATTAACGTATCCCTTCACATTATATAAATTATCAAGCAAATAATTTTAACTAATAAAGATAATGGCCTATAAGAAAATAAAGAACAATAAGAAGAAAAAAGTAATGTATACTGATGCTCAAATAAAAATGCACAGAAAATATCTCTTTGCACACTTGTGAAAATATTGGGATGAGTCATAGCAGAAGCTGTTAAATGCTACCTGTGAAGATCAGGGCTCTAATAAGGGATAGATCTTAATGGGTTATGTGCTCTTAATTCCTTCCTCTCGTTGTTTCTTTGTCCTAAAACAAACCTGACAGTATGTCTTTGATTATCAGGCTAATGAACGATGCATGCGTAGTGAAGGTCAGATAAGGCCTCTGGTTAAAGAGGTTTCAACACAAAAGCCTGAAGCAATTTGAATTTTTCTTGTGCTTCTGATTTCCTAATACATCCACTAAAGAGGCAATTTGACAAACAAAAATGCTCGGGGCTTTTTGTCCAGTTGTCAACTGCTTTTTGTTTGGTAAAAGCCCAGTGGAAATAACGGGCTTTAAATAGTCATTTTGTTAACACAGAATTTGGATTTAATACACACACATCTGTACCCAGGGTGCTTTTTGCACCGCTCTTTGTAAATTGGAAGTCCCCCACATGAGCAATGTGCAATAGACATGTGGGAGCTCGTCCACCTTCCTCTATTGCTTATGCTTTTTAAAGAAACTCCTCTTGAGCAGTCATTAAAGGGAACACAATGTGAAAAGGTTTTTTAAAACAAAGAAGCAGATGACTTGAAGTATTCTTACTTGCACTTTTCTTAATGAACTTTTCTGAGTACATACATCAATGCATCTATTTAAAGTTTATCTAAAACCTTAATTAGAACTATCAACACGGAAGGAAAAAAATCTCATCTAATACCTCCATGAACAGTATATAAATCAGTGGTTTTGTAGACTTCTCAGTAGGAAGGAAATAACTCAGTACTTTGTTTCCTGATTTCTCTTTTTCTTTTTTTTTTTTTTTAGTGTTTCTTGATTTCATTCATGCAGAAAATAAGGATACATAAGAGCTGGTGTATCAATTGGGAATAGTGGTTCGTTCATACTTTCCCTTCACTCCTGAGGCAAATGTAAAAAGCTGGCACAAAACTCCAGATAGGTATGGATTCAGTTGGGGCTGGGATGTTTGCTGTGGGGTTGGGCTGGTTTTAATGCTTTTGTTGTTGTGGATTTTTTTTGTGCACATTGTTGATCTTTTAGAATAACCAACTGCCAGGGAAATACCAACTTACTTCTGTACTTCAGTGGCACCCAGGAAAGTGTTCAGAAGCATCCCAGGAACATGAGACAAAATGTGGAGAGCTTGCGGAGTAAAGGCAAGCAACAAGCAGTGGATGGGCTTTGAGATAGTTCCGTCTGGACATAGCATACGGTAACTAACATTTGTATTTAAAGGGTTAGATGTTACAGTTTCAAACAATGGTTTACACACTATGGAAAAAAATACTGCAGAGACATGCTTTACATGGACTTGGTATGTGCAGAACAGTTTGATTTTGTCCATTTAAAATTATTGGGTTTTGTTCTTTAATGCAAATATCCAACCTATTAGGACAGACTCTGTCTTTGGCACCTGGATCCTCATTCAGGTCGGCATATAAAACTTTATCAGGACTCTAAGAGGGCAGTGGCTGTGTTTTTAATCCCAGTCAGGCCTTATCTTGGCAGCAAGATGTGAGATCCTGGTGAACAAGCTGGCGTGGGGGGAATCTGCAATGCTTCCCAGGGTTTCTGGGCACAGAAATTTGCAGTGGACAGAGAAGTGTCTAAAGAGAAATCTTGTCTTTGGAGAGTAAAGCCCACCATTATAAATGAAACTGGTACCAAGCAAGCACATTTTTCCAAACCAGGTCAGCAGGACAGAGGTATCAGAAGGGCAGTGCTAATCACTACTAGGAGAATGAGGTACCTTCTAATCATTACTGTAATTGTCCTTTAACATAGAAAAAAAGACTTGAATATGGTAACTAGACTTTTAAGAAAAACTGCATAGTTAAATCAAGCTGTCAGATTGATCTACAAAAGAAAAAGAAAATAAACTATTACACTCATTTTCTTAAGAGTAGGGTTAGTGATGATTTGCAATTCTGACCTTGCTTCTTCTGGGATTGCTAATGATTCATTACCATGTTTTCCAGGGGAACTGAATTTTGCAAGAGTAATAGCTGAAACTGGCCTTCAGACCTTCTAGCTGTAGTACTGGAAGGAGAAGATTGTGACCTCGGGTCAGGTCAATGGATGATAAATATATTGTGCTAAAAAAACTGCTGGAGAACATCAAGGATAGAAGAAAACTGACCCAGTGTCTAAATCTCTAGTTCTGGTCTCTCTTGAACAGTAGCTCATTATACCTACCTGAAAAATGAGCACCAGGATTTATTCTTACTGAAATGTGTCCTAATTTTTAAGCTTTTTTTTTCTTGTGATGGCTGTTTCTGTCTCTTTTTTTCTGATCGTACTGTAAAACCTCCAGCTTGCTCCTCACACCTTCACATCTCCAACTGTTTAATTAACATTCTCCCTTTCCCTCCTTCCACAGATAATAAGCACAGGCTGCAAAGCATCCCCCTTGATTATCAGAGCAGAGTAGCAGTTTCCAGCCTGTTTTACACCTCAGCCTATTGTTGTTCCATTCAGAAACTTATTTTCAAAGGTTGCTTGTGAGGACACTCTATAAAGCGGTGTTAAAGCCTTGTTTCAGGCACAGACAGGGTATCTTCTTCTTCTCTCTCATTCAAAGAGCTTCAGAAGTAAATGTGAAAGGTCTGACATTGGTTCTTGCAGAGTCCACGTAGCCATCCCTCAGCTCCCATTTTTCTTCCTCTTGCTCTGGCTCCTGGGCTCTCACCTCTGCAGCCCTTCTGCTCAGGTCCCTTCCTCCAACAAAACTCTTTGCTCTCTATGGGTTGCCCCCATCACCCTCCTGATTTACAGCCTTCACACTTTGATTTGCATTTCCTTTTCTGTCCCTTTTTCCAAATATTGGAGTGCTTTTCTATCTGTTCAGACGACTCATTTAAAGGCTCTCATTCTTTGTGTCTAATTATATTCCACCTCTCAGGCTCCTTCCTCAGTTTTATTCTCATTGCTATGCCTATGTTTTCCCCCATGCCTCTAGTCCTCTTCTTTCTCTTCTTCCAAGACCCCCACTGCTATTTCTATTATATTCTCTCGCCATTCTTGCTAATTCAAATCAACAAACAAAAAATGCCTTTCACCTCATCTGCATGAGATTATCCTCCGCCAATGAAAACTGACAGATAGAAACCTTTTAAATATCTCTGTGGCTTTTGAAAGTGAAAAGGAAAAGATTAAGCTGCATTTACTGATTTAATTTGGAACTCAAGAGCACTACCATTATGCAGGATTAGGTTCACACAGTTATTTTTTGAAGTGCATAACAATATTCCTATTTGCTCGTCTAACAGATCACAGCAACACAGTCATAACTTTTTACAAATGACAATGATCCTAAGGCAGAAGCCTTCAAAATAAAGCCTTTCTGAGTTTCCAGCTCTTATAAAGTAATTATGTCTTGTACTACATATACAATGGAAATGGATGAATTCGGTCTAAAGAAATAGGTTTTTTCAAAGGAAATCAGAACAAGGGAAAGCGGCTCTGCAATCTCAGAATTCACACAAAGGAAGCAGCTGATCTTGCCTACACAGTGGGAATTTCTTTTAAAAGGAGAGGTCTAATTACAGCTGGCACTTTGAAGCCAAATAGTTCTACTTTGCTGAAAAGCAACATGATTCTTCTGACACTGCAAGCATGGGGCACGATGTGCAGTAGTCCCCATCCGCTCAACTCTAATTCGAATTAAATAAAATATTATAGGATTTTTTTAATTTTTAATGACAGAATCTCAGAATTTCCTTCTAGAGCATTGTGCAGGGGAGAGGTCTTAGAGAATGATCAGGCCAGCCAAACTGATGGAAACCAAAGGTCTTGTTTAATCTTTTCATAATGGTAATAAGCTCAGCACTAGTATTTATGCTTCAAAAGTATCATTTGAAGAATTTGCAAATGGTAATTTTAAAATCTGACAGACGACCTCAGGAGGTAAATCCACTTAAAGAAATCAGATCCTCTGAAAATAAATGTCATTCTCCCTACTCACAACAACACTCACTTTAACGTTTCCTGTAACACTTCAACATCACTCCAATTGATGCTGGGGTCAGAAGTATGACTGAGAAAGCAGGACATAGCTGTGTTATCTGGGAGGAAGGTTCCTTGCAGGTGAGAAACATGACAGCTCTTCAGATCACTGGGTTGGTTGTCAGGTGAGAGCTGCTTGTATGGTCCCAGTCTTAGGACAGAGAGCTGGAGTACCAGACAAGAAATATGAGAGTAACAAAACCTGTAATGTATTGAAAGCACAGACTGAAGGATGTTACTCTGTAGTTCTATCTACTTTCTAGCAACCCAGAGTGTGGAGGTAAACCTCCTGGTGCTCCTGAATTCCCTACTTGCACTCGGATTCTCACCAAACACCGGCTTCCATTTTGCATTGATTGTTGCTTCTCAGCAGCGGGCATCATGAATGGCAGAGTCAGCCCATCTCTGCAATCAGAAGTACATTGTTTGCAAAAGTCCGAGCTTTAAAATATCTTCTTGCTCCTTGACAGTCAGACCGTCAAACAGCTGCACAACATTAACACAAGAGAATTGCAAAAGTTTATGTTCTTTCAGGCTGATAATAACAAAAATTCAGTTTCTTCGCTGTCTGCCAGATTTATCCATCATGAATGACAAAGTGAAAGAGCAGGAATAAAAAGAGAGGGAGAAAAAAAAGGAGAATAGTCTTCCCTCTGTGTACACAGCTCAACCAAAGTATTTTGCAATGTGGCTCACTGCCAGCACCAGAGGTGCTTGCTCCAGACAGTGCAGCCCCGACCATGGATGGGGCATTTCCAGGAGGCGGTTAGAGATACTCACAAGCCCTACACTCCATTTAAATACAAATGCCGTATATAAGCTTCTCAGACAGGTCTATAGAAGGATCGCTCCTCTTGCTGAAATGGAACATGTTTATAGACCAGTCCAGATGCCACATCTCCTAAGAGGCAGCATCTTTTATAAGTTTCCTAGTTCAAACCAAGGAAACTTTTGGAACTAAATTCCCTGCTTTCCAAAAGCTGCATGGCCAGAACTGAGCAGTATGTCCCATTCGCGTTTTGGTCATGCCCAGAAAAGTATGTCTCAACAGCACTGAGGAATTACGCGCTTAGCTGATCATAAAGTTCTGAAAAGATCCAAAAATCCTCCTGAAGTTTTGAATATCGGGAATTCATGCTCTGAAGGCCTCAACTTGTCCAGATCTGTGTAGCACTCAGTGGTAGGGAAGGCACGTCCATAGAGGGAGATGGGAAGCAAAGGAATTCTCCTCTGACAGCACATTTGCACCCAACTCTTACAACACATAGTCGTAAACCTTGAGCTTGGAAGATAGACTGTCCTGTGGAGGAAGTGCCTTGTTGTATGGGAACATTAAATGTGAATTTACACAAATGATAAAGAGGAAAGAAAGAAGAGGAAAATGACTTTTCATCCTCACAGTTCATCCCAGACCAATGCTATCTGGTATTCAGTCCCTGCTCCAAAGAACATCCACATTCTGTTTCAAGATACGGCTGTTCTGGCTTGTAATAAAATGTGATTTCAAACCCAAGAAGTGTTGGACTGCACAGTGAATGTGCACTTAAAATTACTGCATTTGGGATGTGATCATTTTTAAAGAAGATAACATCTGTTTGAAAGCTGAACAAGAATTGAGCTCATGAGTTTGCAGGAACTTATTAAATAACAGAAAACAGATTACATGGAAATTACAAGCATTATGAGAAATGGAGTCAGAGGTTGCTAACACTTCCACACTACGGAGAGTACAAGGAGTGTTCGCTAATATTTGTTGGATCAAGCTAGTGGTGGCCTGCCCCCACTGAAATAACAACCATGCAATTTATAAATAACATAAATTGCTATACCATCACATCTTGTCTTTGCAGCTTTTCTTCTAGGACGGTTTGCACCAAAATATCACTGGATTTGAGGTTTCTTCCTCACTAGTCATGGGGACCTATGACCTTGATGTGCCTAGTGGTGAAGTCCACGCTGTCTCCCAAACACAAATAGCCAAGGTCTGGGATGGGCACTGCAGGAGAAAAGCCTGCTGAGAACTTGTTGGCTTAGGAGCATCAGCCCTGCTGGGAACCACAACTTCAGCCCTGAGAGAGATCAGGGGGTGAGAAGCAATGTGAAGAGGGACAACAAGTTGGCTTTAAGTACCAGGATGAACAGCATTAATGGGATGAACAGCCATTGAAGATCCAGGCCAAGCAGAAGAGTGTGGGATAGGGAGAAGTGGTGAAGGGAGGAGGGCAAAAGAGAAAATTGATACAGTTAAGCCCACATAATAAAAGGTATGATAGCTGCCAGCCTAGAACATGCTTCAGTGCTGAGGAAGTTCACCACAGTCATGCAGTAGCGCAGCGATTCTTCACATTGTATAATAAACTCTGTCAGCTGCATGAAGTGACCATGTCTGCAGCTCTCAGAGAGAATTTGACCATTTTCTCATCAGAAAATAAAAATACACATTGGATAAGAACAAACTGGAACTTGCATGTATTTATTTTAATTCATTAATGTTAGCTTATGGCATTCAAGGGATTTCCCACATAGAAATAGTAATAACTGATAAAATAGATGTTAAAAACATATTTTCTTCCACTAAGTACTTTTTATTGCTAAGATGTTCACTAACAACATGTACAAACAAATCCAGCAGTCACTGCTACTTTCATTCTCCTCAGAGTCAAGTTTCTCCTGCCTTTCTCCTCTGTCAAGATGACTGGCAAGACCCAGCCAGCAGATTCAACTTCTTCAATAATGCTGCTCTTAGTGAGTTAGTCTACAAAAGTTCTAGTGGCATACACTCACTGAGCACTACAGGCATTACAGCTTCTGTTGGACAAATGCCTTATTGGGCTATATTTTAACTTTTTTGCAAAAACTTTTGTACACCTAAGTAAGTGTTTGTTCATAAAATGCTCAGCGTTACTCAGGTCATGCAGAGAAGCAAAAGGCTTGCTTACTATGCACCTGCCAATATTCTGGAAGTCAGAAATGGTCAAATCTTTGACTCAGGTGCAGAAAAAAGCAAAGAGATCCCCTCCTCCTCAAAACCACATGCCACCTTTATTATTTAAGCCCTTTCTAAGTAAGGGAACAAAGATATCCATTCCATAACATGTTATGAACTTGTTAGCTTTGTCATGAACTGTGTTTAATGGCAGTTTGCCATTATTCAAATTTATAAGGATCCCGAAGCACATTACAAACCGTAACACATGCTGTTCATTGGGGTTACTCTGTTAAACAGCCAAAGGCACTTGTTCCTAGGGTGAATGCAGTTCCTTCTTTTTCATTATGTCTATTTGGACCTAATAGTATTGATTTTTAAAATTCTTGTCATGTATCTGAGAATCAAAGTGGAAATACTGAGCAGGATGAAGAAAATTCAGTCTCTAAACATGAGGTTAATATTTACAGCACTAATACCGTATCTTGGAACACAGGATTGTAAAAAAAAAGCATGTACCTGGTAATATAAACATCAGAAGCCAGTTCTCCCAATACATCTGTAGGTATATTTCCCAGGATAGAGATAAGAGAACTGAAATGTCAAGAAATCTCTATCCACATGTTGTTTTTAAAGCAGTCGGTTTGTCCCATTCCACTGACAGCAAACATTTTCATGTTTTCCTCTCTGCATCTATCTCTGCATTAATCCAGTACTTCCTTCCTCAAGGGGTCACTTAGACAGCTTTGTTTTTTAATGATAAAAATACAACTTGTTTGTTATGTCTGCACCACAAAGTACATCTGAAACTTTCACAAACTCTACCTCTGCAGCTTTTTGAGTAGTGACTTTGAAGGCTAAGAAAAGCCATAGGCTTCTAGTTGCTACCTTCCACTATTTTCCTGAATTCCTAGTACATTGCAGTTACTCTTTCAAAGCAGTTATCTACCACATGAACAAACCTTGCTGTGTGTTACTTGTGGCCAAGTAACCACTCCATTTGGTTGCATGACACAATTATTTTCCAGGTAGTTACATAGAAGACTGAAAACTACTTCATTATTCTCACCAAGCTGAACCCGTAAATGTATTTCTGAAAAGAGTACAATGGTGAATTGCATTCAGGGGTAACATTGCAAATTGAGCTAACATTTGAAACTTTCTAGGCCATGAGACAAAGAAAGGTAACCTGGCATTGGTCTGATATCACGTATCACTCTTAAATAAAGAATCAAAAAGGAAAAAAAAAAGGATTTTATCTTTGCCTAGACAATCGAATTTATGACAAATAAGGTATATATCTATTTATACAAAATAAACACACTGATCGGTAGCGGTCCCAAGCAGAAAATTTACAAGTTGTTCTGAAAGTGTGCCTCCTAATGTATTCTGGACTCCAGTTCGCCTGCTGAGAGTATCTGCAAATAGCATTTATTGGAGTCTGAGTCCATCATTCAGGAGAAAAAAGACATATTTCTTGTGGAACTGATTCAGGACAAGGGTATGGGAAGCCCATGCTTTGGTCAGCAGAAGGTAAAAGTACTACATAACAGAAAAATACGCAGAGGCAACAGGAAAAAATCTTCAGCACCTGTGTGCAAGGGAGGAATCATTTCATCTTGAAGCCCTCCATCAATTTCTATGGGCTAATTTAGCTGATGGTGGCTCTAAATCTCTTTCTTGTCATACTTAAGATTTATTTAAGGCAGAGCAATTAGGTGTCCGTCAAAGCCAGACAGCAGTATTTTAGGAGCTGAAGTGCTGAATATGCCATTGAGTTTTTGATTCTTTTCCCCAGCAAAATGAGTTTTGCTAAAGGATGCTGTGACCAAGAGTTCCATAATTAGTCCCCTGCAGTTGTCAGCTTCTCTAATGCATAAACATGACCTAGCTATACTGCCTCCCCGAGCCTTTAATCATCCCTTTTGACTCTGAGATCCTACTGCTCTATCTATGACAATTGCAAATTGCACTCTATAACTTCCCTTGGCTGTGTGCCTTATCAAGACAAGGGGTGGTTACTAAACTTCATGTAGTTTCATGACCTCTCCAAGGCTACCAGCAAACTGCTGGTGCAGCTGTCAGCTGGTTGGTTCATTTCTGGCTAAATATTTTATTATGTCAACAATAATCAGCGTCTGTTGTGGGTCCTAAACTACCGGGCAGATCTTCAAGTGTGCATTACAGCTCTAAGAGAGGGCACTTAATTAGCTGCCTAGATATCGTCATGGTGCTTCCTTTTTTTGTCATTGCTCTGGATTTGCTGTTTGTAAGCATGAGCAGTGATGCCTCTTCCGACCACCTTGGGCTAGACTTGACTAACTTATGGCTAAGAGGAAAAGCTACCCAACGAAAACTAAAAACTCCTTGTAACTTAAAGTTTCTATTAAAAGGATTAAATTTTAATCCACAGTGAACTCGCTGTCTTACTGAGTAATGTTTGATCGGTATCTGTCATTTCCCTAGAGAGGATGAGGTCTCAGGGAAGACTGCAAAGTGCTGACTGTGCTGCTTATCCTTCCTTCATCTTTAAAAACTCATAAAATTTTATGCAAGAAACTGTTGTATCTGCTCATCTGACATATTGTATAGCGCTTTTCACTGAAGATTTGAGGATATTAAAGACTGAGATCAACTTTAGCTAACATGAATGGCACAGGGATAACCTGTGGAAACCTCAGGAGAATACTGCTGGCAAAACAGATGTGTTCTGATCTCCCTGAGAGTAGGGAGGGTATAGAAAGGTTTCTGGGGCTTCCACAGGTAGCCTTCACTCTCCTGCACTGAATAACTTCTTCCAGAAGCCAACAACAGCATTGAAAAATGCCTCTGATGTCTCTGATTTGCCTGCTGGACAGCCAGCAAGGTCATCCTCTTTTTTTTTTTTTNGTCCCTAAGGAGGATACAGCTGCAAGAAACTGAATAACACATTGGTGATGTTAGTCTTTCTCAGCTGAGCTGGAGTTTCTTGGAAAATGCCCACATCTGAAATCTGAAATCTCTGCCCACCTGCCTCCAAGAGAGGACACTGCTTTTGAACACAGACTATCCCATCCCTTCCAAGGCAGTGTGTGAACAGCAGTCACTCTGATAGAGAAGAATGCTGGGTGCCTTTCTTCTCAATCACTGCTGCGTTTGAAGATGCCACAGGAATGATACGGAGTGATGCTGCTGATGTTCTCTTACTCTAGTGCAGAGCTCAGCAAGCTGCCTGCAGTGCCATTCTCACATGGCCTCGATGAGGAGCTGGATACTTCTATTTAAAAATTTCAACTTTGATTAACTTTAAACATACTTGAACTGAGATGCCTGTGTGGGTTCTCAATAAAATAGCGTGTTATTGACAACTGCCCACAGGAGAGCTGCTTCAAAAGCTCTGTCTCTGGATGATTTGTGCATCGCTTACAGGGAGCTCCAAGTTAATAAATCCTGACATTAAATGCTTTGTCTTGGTGAATGTGATTTACTGTGAAGCTCCCATATTGGCTATTGGTATACTTTTCAGTCTCTGTGATCCTTCTACGGCCATGAAAGCAACTTAAAAGGAATGAGGAGTGCATAGGGAAGGGAATGGGGGAACTGCTTGGTGCCCTTGTGGGGCTGAAGCTCTTCACTTCATCAGGCTCTTTAACTAGAGATTTGAGCTTTGTCTTTGTAAATTTGTGTGTGCTTCATTGTGTATGCTTGCATACATCGCTTGCCAAATTCAGATTAGAAGGTATCTATAATCCTGATTTATACATTATAGGCACCAGATTGTAAATAAAATGCCACACTAGGTGCACAGTAAGAACATGAGAATGCTTCCATTACTCATTTAGCTCAGCACCTGGATGCCAGTTGCTACTGACAGCATATGCCAAGGAAGGATTATGGGAACAGGAGCAACCATAATGTGCATGTATTTGTGGTGTGCTCTCCTGCCTTCCAGCATGCTGCAGTTTTGGAATTTGTTGACCCAGAGAGGTTTTTCCATGTAGTTTAAAGGGCTTTGAGGGTTTTTTTTGCATTGCTTTTTGCTATTTAGCCATTCATAGTCTTGTGGCCTAGTCATATTATGAAGGAAAAAACCAAACGTATTCTTTGTACATTCTGAATCATGTCATCTCCTGCTTCAGGAATCAGGGGGCATTATTGCAACTAAAAATCACAGAATCATAGAATCACAAGGTTGGAAACGACCTACAAAATCGTCTAGTCCAACCGTCCTCCCATTGCTATTGCTACCACAAACTACTAAACCATATCTCGTAGCTCCTCATCCAGACACCTCTTGAACACTGCCAGGGACAGCGACTCCACCACCTCTCTGGGCAGCCATTCCAGTGCCTGACCACTCTCTGAGAGAAAAAGTTTTTCCTTATGTCTAACCTAAACCTCCTCTGGTACAACTTGCGGCCATTTCCTCAGGTCCTGTTTGTTGCCTGGGAGAAGAGGCCAAACCCCTCCTCATCACAACCTCCCTTCAGGAAGTTGTAGAGTGCAATGAGGTCTCCCCTGAGCCTCCTCTTCTCCAGACTAAACAATCCCAGCTCCCTCAGCTGCTCCTCATAAGACTTGAGCTCCAGACCCCTCAGTTTTGTTGCCCTTCTCTGGACATTCTCCAGGGCCTCAATGTCTGTCTTGTAGTGAGGGGCCCAAAACTGAACACAATACTTGAGGTGTGGCAAGAGGAATGGTTAGAAAGAATTTCCTATTTACCTACATGCACCTTCTGATATCATATCCTTTTTTTTGAAAAGTTTTACCAGTCTAGCAAGCTCATTTATTTATTCCTTGCACTGGGGCCATTCCACAGCTCTAAATATACCTCTCATATGTCTATGTCCTTTTCAGACTGGGACTATCCATAGCCTGAAAGCTCAAATGATGAAACACCTCAACAACTACAGATTCTTAGGAATGATGCCAAAGAAGAAAGAAACTGCAATAACATCTCTTTCTTGGTTTGTAGTTTTTCTAGAATCTTTATGGTGTGTCTTTAAACTCCAGTAATTATAAGGCTGATGTTTTTAACAGCACTCAAGGATACACTGCATTAAGTGAGCCATCAGTTCTGCTCCCCACCCTCACCTACTGATAGCAGCTGTGCAGCAGTAGCTCCAGAAGAGCTGGGATTCATCTCACCAGTATTTGATACCTACTTCCGCAAGTCCGTTTCTGATCTGGTCACTCAGTAACTCTGTAGAGACAACAGGAAAAAAACAGGAACTATCAGGAAGCATTTCATTCAACACAGGTGAGATTCCTTCATTCAGACAGGTATGCAATCCTCTCCACTTAGTCTGGTTGAGTAACCTAGATCCTTATGTCTGAATTTGGTAAGCCTTGCCTTACTTCTTGTGTCCTTAAATGCCTGTGAAATGTTCTAGTCTTAATTCTTATGGCCATACAGCAATGAGGCGTTGTACTGTAGTGTCTTGCCTGTCTGTTCTGGTCCTTTGCTCACACCCACTTACAGAGGAGAAAAAAAAAAAAAAAAGATTTTCCATATATTCATCCATTTGTATGACGAGAACCAATGTATGTTCTTTAGACTGAACAAGAGAACCTACAGTATTATCCCATATAACATACACATAATACAACATTGTACAAATTATAGCAATACTTTGCACAGTGCTATCTGTCTGTCTTTCTCAAAGCTGACTGTGAACTTCTGTCTCTGTCATCTCTAATAGTAAAGAAACTTGGTTCAAAATGCCCTCTGACAATGGAGGGAGGAGTAGGGATCAACATCTCTTCACTGCTTCAACTCTCATTCATATGGGGAGAAATGAACTAACTTTTCTGAATTCTTGGCCAACAATAATGTGGAGATCAGTATCCAAATTAGGAGGCTTTTATTTTGTTTCTGCAGGAGCTGAAAAGCCCAGGTTCCCTCCCTGACAAATAACTGAATGATTTAGTGAAGTACTTTTCTTCCATCAATTAATTTTTTTCAACATGTTTTGTTTAGACCATTGCCTCTAGGAGCCATCTGTGACTCTCGTGAATGACAAGTGAATTCCCAAAGAATAAATACAAAAGGGTTTATTCACTACAGATTTTTCAACCACACCCACTTCACTTACTGACTTAAATTGTAACTTGGAGTTCGGCTGATGTTTCTATTAACGTATCCCTTCACATTATATAAATTATCAAGCAAATAATTTTAACTAATAAAGATAATGGCCTATAAGAAAATAAAGAACAATAAGAAGAAAAAAGTAATGTATACTGATGCTCAAATAAACATGCACAGAGAATATCTCTTTGCACACTTGTGAAAATATTGGGATGAGTCATAGCAGAAGCTGTTAAATGCTACCTGTGAAGATCAGGGCTCTAATAAGGGATAGATCTTAATGGGTTATGTGCTCTTAATTCCTTCCTCTCGTTGTTTCTTTGTCCTAAAACAAACCTGACAGTATGTCTTTGATTATCAGGCTAATGAACGATGCATGCGTAGTGAAGGTCAGATAAGGCCTCTGGTTAAAGAGGTTTCAACACAAAAGCCTGAAGCAATTTGAATTTTTCTTGTGCTTCTGATTTCCTAATACATCCACTAAAGAGGCAATTTGACAAACAAAAATGCTCGGGGCTTTTTGTCCAGTTGTCAACTGCTTTTTGTTTGGTAAAAGCCCAGTGGAAATAACGGGCTTTAAATAGTCATTTTGTTAACACAGAATTTGGATTTAATACACACACATCTGTACCCAGGGTGCTTTTTGCACCGCTCTTTGTAAATTGGAAGTCCCCCACATGAGCAATGTGCAATAGACATGTGGGAGCTCGTCCACCTTCCTCTATTGCTTATGCTTTTTAAAGAAACTCCTCTTGAGCAGTCATTAAAGGGAACACAATGTGAAAAGGTTTTTTAAAACAAAGAAGCAGATGACTTGAAGTATTCTTACTTGCACTTTTCTTAATGAACTTTTCTGAGTACATACATCAATGCATCTATTTAAAGTTTATCTAAAACCTTAATTAGAACTATCAACACGGAAGGAAAAAAATCTCATCTAATACCTCCATGAACAGTATATAAATCAGTGGTTTTGTAGACTTCTCAGTAGGAAGGAAATAACTCAGTACTTTGTTTCCTGATTTCTCTTTTTCTTTTTTTTTTTTTTTAGTGTTTCTTGATTTCATTCATGCAGAAAATAAGGATACATAAGAGCTGGTGTATCAATTGGGAATAGTGGTTCGTTCATACTTTCCCTTCACTCCTGAGGCAAATGTAAAAAGCTGGCACAAAACTCCAGATAGGTATGGATTCAGTTGGGGCTGGGATGTTTGCTGTGGGGTTGGGCTGGTTTTAATGCTTTTGTTGTTGTGGATTTTTTTTGTGCACATTGTTGATCTTTTAGAATAACCAACTGCCAGGGAAATACCAACTTACTTCTGTACTTCAGTGGCACCCAGGAAAGTGTTCAGAAGCATCCCAGGAACATGAGACAAAATGTGGAGAGCTTGCGGAGTAAAGGCAAGCAACAAGCAGTGGATGGGCTTTGAGATAGTTCCGTCTGGACATAGCATACGGTAACTAACATTTGTATTTAAAGGGTTAGATGTTACAGTTTCAAACAATGGTTTACACACTATGGAAAAAAATACTGCAGAGACATGCTTTACATGGACTTGGTATGTGCAGAACAGTTTGATTTTGTCCATTTAAAATTATTGGGTTTTGTTCTTTAATGCAAATATCCAACCTATTAGGACAGACTCTGTCTTTGGCACCTGGATCCTCATTCAGGTCGGCATATAAAACTTTATCAGGACTCTAAGAGGGCAGTGGCTGTGTTTTTAATCCCAGTCAGGCCTTATCTTGGCAGCAAGATGTGAGATCCTGGTGAACAAGCTGGCGTGGGGGGAATCTGCAATGCTTCCCAGGGTTTCTGGGCACAGAAATTTGCAGTGGACAGAGAAGTGTCTAAAGAGAAATCTTGTCTTTGGAGAGTAAAGCCCACCATTATAAATGAAACTGGTACCAAGCAAGCACATTTTTCCAAACCAGGTCAGCAGGACAGAGGTATCAGAAGGGCAGTGCTAATCACTACTAGGAGAATGAGGTACCTTCTAATCATTACTGTAATTGTCCTTTAACATAGAAAAAAAGACTTGAATATGGTAACTAGACTTTTAAGAAAAACTGCATAGTTAAATCAAGCTGTCAGATTGATCTACAAAAGAAAAAGAAAATAAACTATTACACTCATTTTCTTAAGAGTAGGGTTAGTGATGATTTGCAATTCTGACCTTGCTTCTTCTGGGATTGCTAATGATTCATTACCATGTTTTCCAGGGGAACTGAATTTTGCAAGAGTAATAGCTGAAACTGGCCTTCAGACCTTCTAGCTGTAGTACTGGAAGGAGAAGATTGTGACCTCGGGTCAGGTCAATGGATGATAAATATATTGTGCTAAAAAAACTGCTGGAGAACATCAAGGATAGAAGAAAACTGACCCAGTGTCTAAATCTCTAGTTCTGGTCTCTCTTGAACAGTAGCTCATTATACCTACATGAAAAATGAGCACCAGGATTTATTCTTACTGAAATGTGTCCTAATTTTTAAGCTTTTTTTTTCTTGTGATGGCTGTTTCTGTCTCTTTTTTTCTGATCGTACTGTAAAACCTCCAGCTTGCTCCTCACACCTTCACATCTCCAACTGTTTAATTAACATTCTCCCTTTCCCTCCTTCCACAGATAATAAGCACAGGCTGCAAAGCATCCCCCTTGATTATCAGAGCAGAGTAGCAGTTTCCAGCCTGTTTTACACCTCAGCCTATTGTTGTTCCATTCAGAAACTTATTTTCAAAGGTTGCTTGTGAGGACACTCTATAAAGCGGTGTTAAAGCCTTGTTTCAGGCACAGACAGGGTATCTTCTTCTTCTCTCTCATTCAAAGAGCTTCAGAAGTAAATGTGAAAGGTCTGACATTGGTTCTTGCAGAGTCCACGTAGCCATCCCTCAGCTCCCATTTTTCTTCCTCTTGCTCTGGCTCCTGGGCTCTCACCTCTGCAGCCCTTCTGCTCAGGTCCCTTCCTCCAACAAAACTCTTTGCTCTCTATGGGTTGCCCCCATCACCCTCCTGATTTACAGCCTTCACACTTTGATTTGCATTTCCTTTTCTGTCCCTTTTTCCAAATATTGGAGTGCTTTTCTATCTGTTCAGACGACTCATTTAAAGGCTCTCATTCTTTGTGTCTAATTATATTCCACCTCTCAGGCTCCTTCCTCAGTTTTATTCTCATTGCTATGCCTATGTTTTCCCCCATGCCTCTAGTCCTCTTCTTTCTCTTCTTCCAAGACCCCCACTGCTATTTCTATTATATTCTCTCGCCATTCTTGCTAATTCAAATCAACAAACAAAAAATGCCTTTCACCTCATCTGCATGAGATTATCCTCCGCCAATGAAAACTGACAGATAGAAACCTTTTAAATATCTCTGTGGCTTTTGAAAGTGAAAAGGAAAAGATTAAGCTGCATTTACTGATTTAATTTGGAACTCAAGAGCACTACCATTATGCAGGATTAGGTTCACACAGTTATTTTTTGAAGTGCATAACAATATTCCTATTTGCTCGTCTAACAGATCACAGCAACACAGTCATAACTTTTTACAAATGACAATGATCCTAAGGCAGAAGCCTTCAAAATAAAGCCTTTCTGAGTTTCCAGCTCTTATAAAGTAATTATGTCTTGTACTACATATACAATGGAAATGGATGAATTCGGTCTAAAGAAATAGGTTTTTTCAAAGGAAATCAGAACAAGGGAAAGCGGCTCTGCAATCTCAGAATTCACACAAAGGAAGCAGCTGATCTTGCCTACACAGTGGGAATTTCTTTTAAAAGGAGAGGTCTAATTACAGCTGGCACTTTGAAGCCAAATAGTTCTACTTTGCTGAAAAGCAACATGATTCTTCTGACACTGCAAGCATGGGGCACGATGTGCAGTAGTCCCCATCCGCTCAACTCTAATTCGAATTAAATAAAATATTATAGGATTTTTTTAATTTTTAATGACAGAATCTCAGAATTTCCTTCTAGAGCATTGTGCAGGGGAGAGGTCTTAGAGAATGATCAGGCCAGCCAAACTGATGGAAACCAAAGGTCTTGTTTAATCTTTTCATAATGGTAATAAGCTCAGCACTAGTATTTATGCTTCAAAAGTATCATTTGAAGAATTTGCAAATGGTAATTTTAAAATCTGACAGACGACCTCAGGAGGTAAATCCACTTAAAGAAATCAGATCCTCTGAAAATAAATGTCATTCTCCCTACTCACAACAACACTCACTTTAACGTTTCCTGTAACACTTCAACATCACTCCAATTGATGCTGGGGTCAGAAGTATGACTGAGAAAGCAGGACATAGCTGTGTTATCTGGGAGGAAGGTTCCTTGCAGGTGAGAAACATGACAGCTCTTCAGATCACTGGGTTGGTTGTCAGGTGAGAGCTGCTTGTATGGTCCCAGTCTTAGGACAGAGAGCTGGAGTACCAGACAAGAAATATGAGAGTAACAAAACCTGTAATGTATTGAAAGCACAGACTGAAGGATGTTACTCTGTAGTTCTATCTACTTTCTAGCAACCCAGAGTGTGGAGGTAAACCTCCTGGTGCTCCTGAATTCCCTACTTGCACTCGGATTCTCACCAAACACCGGCTTCCATTTTGCATTGATTGTTGCTTCTCAGCAGCGGGCATCATGAATGGCAGAGTCAGCCCATCTCTGCAATCAGAAGTACATTGTTTGCAAAAGTCCGAGCTTTAAAATATCTTCTTGCTCCTTGACAGTCAGACCGTCAAACAGCTGCACAACATTAACACAAGAGAATTGCAAAAGTTTATGTTCTTTCAGGCTGATAATAACAAAAATTCAGTTTCTTCGCTGTCTGCCAGATTTATCCATCATGAATGACAAAGTGAAAGAGCAGGAATAAAAAGAGAGGGAGAAAAAAAAGGAGAATAGTCTTCCCTCTGTGTACACAGCTCAACCAAAGTATTTTGCAATGTGGCTCACTGCCAGCACCAGAGGTGCTTGCTCCAGACAGTGCAGCCCCGACCATGGATGGGGCATTTCCAGGAGGCGGTTAGAGATACTCACAAGCCCTACACTCCATTTAAATACAAATGCCGTATATAAGCTTCTCAGACAGGTCTATAGAAGGATCGCTCCTCTTGCTGAAATGGAACATGTTTATAGACCAGTCCAGATGCCACATCTCCTAAGAGGCAGCATCTTTTATAAGTTTCCTAGTTCAAACCAAGGAAACTTTTGGAACTAAATTCCCTGCTTTCCAAAAGCTGCATGGCCAGAACTGAGCAGTATGTCCCATTCGCGTTTTGGTCATGCCCAGAAAAGTATGTCTCAACAGCACTGAGGAATTACGCGCTTAGCTGATCATAAAGTTCTGAAAAGATCCAAAAAACCTCCTGAAGTTTTGAATATCGGGAATTCATGCTCTGAAGGCCTCAACTTGTCCAGATCTGTGTAGCACTCAGTGGTAGGGAAGGCACGTCCATAGAGGGAGATGGGAAGCAAAGGAATTCTCCTCTGACAGCACATTTGCACCCAACTCTTACAACACATAGTCGTAAACCTTGAGCTTGGAAGATAGACTGTCCTGTGGAGGAAGTGCCTTGTTGTATGGGAACATTAAATGTGAATTTACACAAATGATAAAGAGGAAAGAAAGAAGAGGAAAATGACTTTTCATCCTCACAGTTCATCCCAGACCAATGCTATCTGGTATTCAGTCCCTGCTCCAAAGAACATCCACATTCTGTTTCAAGATACGGCTGTTCTGGCTTGTAATAAAATGTGATTTCAAACCCAAGAAGTGTTGGACTGCACAGTGAATGTGCACTTAAAATTACTGCATTTGGGATGTGATCATTTTTAAAGAAGATAACATCTGTTTGAAAGCTGAACAAGAATTGAGCTCATGAGTTTGCAGGAACTTATTAAATAACAGAAAACAGATTACATGGAAATTACAAGCATTATGAGAAATGGAGTCAGAGGTTGCTAACACTTCCACACTACGGAGAGTACAAGGAGTGTTCGCTAATATTTGTTGGATCAAGCTAGTGGTGGCCTGCCCCCACTGAAATAACAACCATGCAATTTATAAATAACATAAATTGCTATACCATCACATCTTGTCTTTGCAGCTTTTCTTCTAGGACGGTTTGCACCAAAATATCACTGGATTTGAGGTTTCTTCCTCACTAGTCATGGGGACCTATGACCTTGATGTGCCTAGTGGTGAAGTCCACGCTGTCTCCCAAACACAAATAGCCAAGGTCTGGGATGGGCACTGCAGGAGAAAAGCCTGCTGAGAACTTGTTGGCTTAGGAGCATCAGCCCTGCTGGGAACCACAACTTCAGCCCTGAGAGAGATCAGGGGGTGAGAAGCAATGTGAAGAGGGACAACAAGTTGGCTTTAAGTACCAGGATGAACAGCATTAATGGGATGAACAGCCATTGAAGATCCAGGCCAAGCAGAAGAGTGTGGGATAGGGAGAAGTGGTGAAGGGAGGAGGGCAAAAGAGAAAATTGATACAGTTAAGCCCACATAATAAAAGGTATGATAGCTGCCAGCCTAGAACATGCTTCAGTGCTGAGGAAGTTCACCACAGTCATGCAGTAGCGCAGCGATTCTTCACATTGTATAATAAACTCTGTCAGCTGCATGAAGTGACCATGTCTGCAGCTCTCAGAGAGAATTTGACCATTTTCTCATCAGAAAATAAAAATACACATTGGATAAGAACAAACTGGAACTTGCATGTATTTATTTTAATTCATTAATGTTAGCTTATGGCATTCAAGGGATTTCCCACATAGAAATAGTAATAACTGATAAAATAGATGTTAAAAACATATTTTCTTCCACTAAGTACTTTTTATTGCTAAGATGTTCACTAACAACATGTACAAACAAATCCAGCAGTCACTGCTACTTTCATTCTCCTCAGAGTCAAGTTTCTCCTGCCTTTCTCCTCTGTCAAGATGACTGGCAAGACCCAGCCAGCAGATTCAACTTCTTCAATAATGCTGCTCTTAGTGAGTTAGTCTACAAAAGTTCTAGTGGCATACACTCACTGAGCACTACAGGCATTACAGCTTCTGTTGGACAAATGCCTTATTGGGCTATATTTTAACTTTTTTGCAAAAACTTTTGTACACCTAAGTAAGTGTTTGTTCATAAAATGCTCAGCGTTACTCAGGTCATGCAGAGAAGCAAAAGGCTTGCTTACTATGCACCTGCCAATATTCTGGAAGTCAGAAATGGTCAAATCTTTGACTCAGGTGCAGAAAAAAGCAAAGAGATCCCCTCCTCCTCAAAACCACATGCCACCTTTATTATTTAAGCCCTTTCTAAGTAAGGGAACAAAGATATCCATTCCATAACATGTTATGAACTTGTTAGCTTTGTCATGAACTGTGTTTAATGGCAGTTTGCCATTATTCAAATTTATAAGGATCCCGAAGCACATTACAAACCGTAACACATGCTGTTCATTGGGGTTACTCTGTTAAACAGCCAGAGGCACTTGTTCCTAGGGTGAATGCAGTTCCTTCTTTTTCATTATGTCTATTTGGACCTAATAGTATTGATTTTTAAAATTCTTGTCATGTATCTGAGAATCAAAGTGGAAATACTGAGCAGGATGAAGAAAATTCAGTCTCTAAACATGAGGTTAATATTTACAGCACTAATACCGTATCTTGGAACACAGGATTGTAAAAAAAAAGCATGTACCTGGTAATATAAACATCAGAAGCCAGTTCTCCCAATACATCTGTAGGTATATTTCCCAGGATAGAGATAAGAGAACTGAAATGTCAAGAAATCTCTATCCACATGTTGTTTTTAAAGCAGTCGGTTTGTCCCATTCCACTGACAGCAAACATTTTCATGTTTTCCTCTCTGCATCTATCTCTGCATTAATCCAGTACTTCCTTCCTCAAGGGGTCACTTAGACAGCTTTGTTTTTTAATGATAAAAATACAACTTGTTTGTTATGTCTGCACCACAAAGTACATCTGAAACTTTCACAAACTCTACCTCTGCAGCTTTTTGAGTAGTGACTTTGAAGGCTAAGAAAAGCCATAGGCTTCTAGTTGCTACCTTCCACTATTTTCCTGAATTCCTAGTACATTGCAGTTACTCTTTCAAAGCAGTTATCTACCACATGAACAAACCTTGCTGTGTGTTACTTGTGGCCAAGTAACCACTCCATTTGGTTGCATGACACAATTATTTTCCAGGTAGTTACATAGAAGACTGAAAACTACTTCATTATTCTCACCAAGCTGAACCCGTAAATGTATTTCTGAAAAGAGTACAATGGTGAATTGCATTCAGGGGTAACATTGCAAATTGAGCTAACATTTGAAACTTTCTAGGCCATGAGACAAAGAAAGGTAACCTGGCATTGGTCTGATATCACGTATCACTCTTAAATAAAGAATCAAAAAGGAAAAAAAAAAGGATTTTATCTTTGCCTAGACAATCGAATTTATGACAAATAAGGTATATATCTATTTATACAAAATAAACACACTGATCGGTAGCGGTCCCAAGCAGAAAATTTACAAGTTGTTCTGAAAGTGTGCCTCCTAATGTATTCTGGACTCCAGTTCGCCTGCTGAGAGTATCTGCAAATAGCATTTATTGGAGTCTGAGTCCATCATTCAGGAGAAAAAAGACATATTTCTTGTGGAACTGATTCAGGACAAGGGTATGGGAAGCCCATGCTTTGGTCAGCAGAAGGTAAAAGTACTACATAACAGAAAAATACGCAGAGGCAACAGGAAAAAATCTTCAGCACCTGTGTGCAAGGGAGGAATCATTTCATCTTGAAGCCCTCCATCAATTTCTATGGGCTAATTTAGCTGATGGTGGCTCTAAATCTCTTTCTTGTCATACTTAAGATTTATTTAAGGCAGAGCAATTAGGTGTCCGTCAAAGCCAGACAGCAGTATTTTAGGAGCTGAAGTGCTGAATATGCCATTGAGTTTTTGATTCTTTTCCCCAGCAAAATGAGTTTTGCTAAAGGATGCTGTGACCAAGAGTTCCATAATTAGTCCCCTGCAGTTGTCAGCTTCTCTAATGCATAAACATGACCTAGCTATACTGCCTCCCCGAGCCTTTAATCATCCCTTTTGACTCTGAGATCCTACTGCTCTATCTATGACAATTGCAAATTGCACTCTATAACTTCCCTTGGCTGTGTGCCTTATCAAGACAAGGGGTGGTTACTAAACTTCATGTAGTTTCATGACCTCTCCAAGGCTACCAGCAAACTGCTGGTGCAGCTGTCAGCTGGTTGGTTCATTTCTGGCTAAATATTTTATTATGTCAACAATAATCAGCGTCTGTTGTGGGTCCTAAACTACCGGGCAGATCTTCAAGTGTGCATTACAGCTCTAAGAGAGGGCACTTAATTAGCTGCCTAGATATCGTCATGGTGCTTCCTTTTTTTGTCATTGCTCTGGATTTGCTGTTTGTAAGCATGAGCAGTGATGCCTCTTCCGACCACCTTGGGCTAGACTTGACTAACTTATGGCTAAGAGGAAAAGCTACCCAACGAAAACTAAAAACTCCTTGTAACTTAAAGTTTCTATTAAAAGGATTAAATTTTAATCCACAGTGAACTCGCTGTCTTACTGAGTAATGTTTGATCGGTATCTGTCATTTCCCTAGAGAGGATGAGGTCTCAGGGAAGACTGCAAAGTGCTGACTGTGCTGCTTATCCTTCCTTCATCTTTAAAAACTCATAAAATTTTATGCAAGAAACTGTTGTATCTGCTCATCTGACATATTGTATAGCGCTTTTCACTGAAGATTTGAGGATATTAAAGACTGAGATCAACTTTAGCTAACATGAATGGCACAGGGATAACCTGTGGAAACCTCAGGAGAATACTGCTGGCAAAACAGATGTGTTCTGATCTCCCTGAGAGTAGGGAGGGTATAGAAAGGTTTCTGGGGCTTCCACAGGTAGCCTTCACTCTCCTGCACTGAATAACTTCTTCCAGAAGCCAACAACAGCATTGAAAAATGCCTCTGATGTCTCTGATTTGCCTGCTGGACAGCCAGCAAGGTCATCCTCTTTTTTTTTTTTTTTTTCCTGCTAAGCCAGTAACAGCACTCAGTACAGAGCAGGGTGTTATAAGGCTGTCCATTGCCATTCAGGATCTTCATCACACAGGGACATCCCAGGTGACTCCAATCACCCCCCAGCAAACCACTCACCACCCACAACATTCACCATCTCAGAAAAGTTGATCAGGGGACTGGAGCACCTCTCTTATGAAGACAGGCTGAGGGAGCTGGGCTTGTTCAGCCTGGAGAAAATAAGGCTGCAGGGTGACCTAATTGCAGCCTTTCAGTACTGAAAGGGAGCCTATAAACAGCAGGGGAGTCAACTCTTTGAAAGGGTAGATAACTGCAGGACAAGGGGAAATGGTTTTAAGTTGAGGGAGGGAAGATTTAGGTTGGATATCAGGGGGAAGTTCTTTACTATGAGAGTGGTGAGGTGCTGGAACAGCTGCCCAGAGAGGCTGTGGATGCCCCGTCCCTGGAGGTGTTCGAGGCCAGATTGGATGGGGCCCTGGGCAACCTGGTCTAGTATTAAATGGGGAGGTTGGTGGCCCTGCCTGGCAGGGGAGTTGGAGATTCATGATCCTCGAGGTCCCTTCCAACCTGGGCCATTCTGTGATTCTATGTGTGTGTGAAAAGATGTTATATCAGTTTCTTCTGGATCATCACATTTTGAAAAATACACCAAGGATGGAATTTATTTTGAAGTAGAGTGATCCACTGCACAGGAATGACTTCTGGAGAAACTCCTTCTGTTCCTGTGAACTGCTGTTCATCTATGGAAGTCCCAGTACATGCAGTATAAATTTATTTCACCTCAACTTCTGGTATCAGGGATATTAATACCACACCTGGACATAAATGGAAACAGGACACACTTTAAACTCAGACAGACTGCGGTGCTGTAGGAATATGCTGTGCTCAAGCACAACTTATTGCCAGGATTCACAGTTATGTAATAGACCTTAGCTTGCTCAGACAAGGATTCCTGTGATATTTTTAGCCAGGTTTTTTTCTCCTTCTCCTTTTAGTTCAGAGATTCAGAACTCCTGGAGTTTTTAATCTCTGGGTAGGCTTCTTCCCTTTGTCTTCCTCCATTAAATAAGAACATTTTCCTTCCTTTTTTCCCTCCTGCCTGTTGAGCTGTTCCTGTTGATAGGATGTTAACTCAGCACAACAGGAGACTGTAAAGCACTCAGTTCACAGCTAAGACACTTCACATCATTGAAACTCCTTGCAAACTGAACATCTAATTCCCACATCATCCTTAAAAAAATAAGAGTGCACAACATTTCTGAACATCAAACTATGCTGCAATTCAGCCTTCCTGCCACACACTTACTGCACAGACTCAGATACAGGTGCATTGCTAGCCTATGTGAAGGCCGTGGAGAGTAAAGCAAATCACAAGTCATCCAACACTGACACATGACCTATATTTCTCAAGATAGCGTAAGCATCAGCATCCTATCAATATTTTATTTACACTTTGACATCAAAATTCCTCCATTTTCAGATTTGGTAAATTTTGTAACAACAGTTTTTCTTTTACCAGTCTGACCATCAAAATGATAAACATCTTCAGTTTTTGAGCCTCCAGAGTCCATGTAAAATTTTAAAAAGGAAAGTAATGGAAATGACTATAGTTGGTTCTAAGCTGGGCACATTTTTCTGACGTTTTACCCTTTCAGGCAATTTGGTTTGAAATTTCTCATGCTCAGGTTTGGGGAGCTGGAAGTGCGCAACTCCCAGGTGCAACCTCTATTAACAGACCAGCTCTAAAATTGCTCTACTCCAGTAACACCTGGCTCCTAGTTTCAATATTCATTTCTTGCTTATCTTGCATTATTAAGTATACGTAACTATGACCGTTCTGTTTCCTCCTGTACTGCTTTAGGATCTGGGACTAGCTTAATTTTGGGCACTGGCACAGGCTCCCCAGGGCAGTGGTCATGGCACCAAAATGACAGTGTTCAAGAAGTATCTAGACAACACTCTTGGACATACATTATGATTTTTGGTGGTGCTGTGTGGAGCCAGGAGTTAGACTCCATGATACTTATGTGCTCCTTACAACTCGGAATATTCTATGATTCTATGACTCCCCACCAGTGCTCACCCACTTCATACCAAAGGTATCTGTTATGATCTCTGCTATTACTGAGAACACTCCATAAATTAAAATAATAAGACAGCTAAAATAAAGTGTTACCAAATCTTAATCTCTGAAAGTGGTATGAAATATTTTCCAGTAAATAAAAGCAGAAAGAAGTGATGATCTAGAACTTTCGTCTTATTTATATGAAAGACTAAAATAAACCTAGACACTAAACTTTGATGAATGATAAAAATATGTGGTCTAGAAAATAGCTAACATAACATAGGCATGTGTTGGACTTCAGCTGAAAATGTGGACATTTGTTAGTCACTCACTTTGGTGAGGGGATTCACTGCAGTTTGGGGAGATCCGTGTTAACCTCAAAGGAAATGTAGCTATTTCTGTTTGTTATTACAAGAAATCGTTTATAGATCTAGATTTCTCTGGAAAGAATGTTAACAATTCTAAATGTCACAGGGCAATATTGACATACTCTTTGGAAAAGGATCACGTTCTGTTCAAAATATAGATTCAAGCGCAGTATTTTGGCAGACACAAGAGATTACTTTTCAGGTGAAAGCATTGAGTAATTAGCAATTTTTTTTCTTTTTTTTTTTTTTTTTTTTTTTCCATGTGTAAGATAAATGTGGGAGAATAAGCATACTCCCCTTCCCATCAGAAAGAGGAGAAAGATTTGGTTCATGATGAAGGTACTGGAACTTCTTCGAAAAACTTGCCCTAGCTTTGCAGAACACACAAACCCAGAAAAAAACAATGCTTAAACCTTGGATGCTTGTGGTTGAGAGAAGTTTTTCCTAGGACACAGTCAGATCCCTCCTAATGCTAATTCAGAAAAGGAGAGGGGGACATAGGGGCAACTGTATGAAGAGGAGCAAATGGAGACATCAGGCTTTATGGCCCACAGGACACCTTCAGGTAAACACAATGAGTGGGTTTGACAGCCATCAAATGGCTTTGGTTGGAAGAGACCTTGAAAATCATTAAGCTTCAACCCCCCTGCTGTGGGCAGGGTCACCAGCCACTGGCTCAGGATGCCCAGGACTCCATTCAACTGCTCCTGAGCAGCATCAGCATCACACTGAATCTCCTAACATCAGGCAAACACCAAATAGTTGATTCTAGCATCAGCTGCTGGCTGGACACATGGCGTAGACAGGGTAAGGGGAAATCCAGGATCCAAGTGACACATGGTCCAACAAGCTGTCAAAGTCACCACAACATTATGCGTAAACCTCATCTTAAAAATTAAAAAAAGTAAAATATAAATTCAAAATTACATATTACAGTGGTATCTGAGCATTGCATTCACACTGCGTTCTCACCAGGTGTTCATTCTCCATCCCTTGATACTGACAGTGAATCTCAGCACTCAATTCAGCTGCCAAACTGTCACTTAGATATAGGATATGAGATGGTCCAGAACACCCCAGACACCTGTATGGGGCTGGGAAGGCCTGTGGGGTTACTCGTGCCCTTCTGGAGCCAAACAGATCTGGGGTATCCCACACGTCACTACATGCTTGTATGTAGGCAACTGAGTCAAACACTGTCACTGTTTTAGATACACAGGAGAATTAAAATATATTTTTTTAATTTAAAAAAAAAAAGTTTCAAAATATTTTTCTTCCAAGTGGTGCCTCGAGAGTCTTGGAGGGTTTGTCTGATGTCAGTGACGAGCTGAAAATCTCGCTGAAGCAAATTCATTCTCTTGTCCCCTTCAGTCATTTGCCTGTTTTGCTGCCTTGCCAGATTCCATACTTACTGTTGTTTGTTCTTGGCTCAGCAGATGAAGATTAGTCTAGAAACAAATGAAAGAGGAGTAAAATGCATGCGCTAAATAAAGTAATGTATGTTAATGGGCATCCTACAATTTCTTCCATTTTAGCCAAAATTGTCTTGAACAGTGAATGAAAGGAAGAGGATGGGAAGCAGCTGTTTCTACTGTCTGTAGCAATTGATTGTAAATAGGCCTGACACTTCTCCCAACGAGTTTGTCATGGACATTTGATTCAGAACATCTGCCCCAAACCCAGAGCTGAGGCACTGGTATCTCAGTCCTTCACCAAAGTGACCAACCACTAGATGTGCTGGAGTATTAAAAACAAACAGCCAATCAGATAACATACTTCAGACTGACAGAAACGCATTCATTTCGCCACAGGCAAAGAATCTAAGCACTTAAGTAAATGTGTGTGGCAGTGACACCTCACATTGGTAGCCCAGGGGATTGGCTCTAGACCTCCATGGATCAGGCTTCAAGCAGAGGTGAAAAGAAAATAAAAATTTGGCTCCTACAGAAGATATTCGCCTTTAAAATAACTCTGTTCTCTTTGTGTGGAGCTGCTACCTCTGCTCAGATATGGCATAAGACAGTGTAGCAGATGCCACAAGACAACTGCAGGGCATGTGCTCAACTGAATGAAAGGAGAAAACAAAGAGAAAAAAAAGTTAGTTAAAATTTAAGTAACATTTGGGTTTAAAACTGTACTTCAGTCATTATAATTTGGTTTGACTGAAGGTGCAGAAGTATTAAAATGAGATAAAAGTAAGATCTAGTGTTAGATTTGAAACATAAATTAAGGAAAAAAATACTTAAATGCAAATACTTAAATGCAAATAATGATTTTAAGGCTTAACAGTGAAGATGTAAAGAGACTTCAGTTTGTCAGAAAAATTGTAATAAAAGTCATACTTCCCATAAGGAGAACCTAAATAAGTAAATTAGTTTTCCTTTCTCAAAGGAAAACTAAGAACCATGCGTCCAGATTTTGAAGGATGAGCAAAAAGTAAAACAGCTGATGATAATACAAAAAAACAGCACAAAGAGAAAAATAGTAAAGGAATGTATTACAAACTGCATTGCCAGAAGTTGCATAACAAACGCTGGTATGAACAAACAGAGCTGGAAATGCACTCCTGCTTTCCAAGAAACTTCCAGTGAGTCAGGACTGCAACATGACAGAAAAGGAGGACAGCCTTTTCCCTCTTGAAGCAGTGAGCATTGGGAACTTTCTGTACCCTGAGGAGTACACGTGCTCCAATAGCTTTTCAAACAAGCTCATGTTTCGGTCATTTTCTGTCATCTCCATGGAACTGAGCAAAACACTTTAAAAAGAGAAATAAATAATATATTAAATAGAGTCTGGAAGTATATTTATTTTTCCCACTGAACCTGAGTGCTAATTTCAGTCACCTTTTGTTTTCCTGCATTTTCCTGGTCTCCTTTTCTTTCTCAAACGAGTTAAGATGGAAAGGGAAGAACCCATGGGGGAAGGAGGGGCTGTTCACCTAAACAAATACTGGATCAGCACTTGTCATGCCCCAAGGTACAACCACTGTGAAAGCTATAGGAAAACCAAAAGAAGATTGAGGTCAGCTACCAAATCTTTCAGCAACTCAGTCCCCAACCAATCTGAGAAGAGAGGAGAGTTTATCACTGCTGGTGCAAGCGTAAAGGCTGTGTTCTCCCTCCTTCTGCCCCACATTCTCTACTTGCAAAAGAATTGCCGACTGGAAAATATATCTCCCAGTGGGCATGAGCATTGCAGCCAGTAATTATAGGCTGTTCCTCAATAGCTATTTCTTGTGGTATGCTGCATAGCAGCTGAAGGAGCTTCCTCAGTACCCAAGCTCCCACCATGTGCTCCTCTGCTCAAGCCAGCACACATCCATCTTTGTGCCTGGACCATGGCTGACCTGTGCAGGACAGGCTGTGTTGGGGTTGGCATACCCCAAAGCAATGGTTGCAACAATGGAGGAACATCTCTGCAATGGCATGAGGGCTGAAGGGGAAAGTGTGTGCTGGATTAGGGAAGAGGTGGCTAAAGGAAGGCAGAAGAACCAGAAAAGGAGATGCCTTAAAAAAATATGGATATTGCACACCTTAGGACGTTCCCCTAGCACAGCTGGGAAGCATTTCCATTTTCATTTCACTTTCTCATTTTGAAGGATTTGCATTTGCATAGGGGGCTTGATATCCCATAACAGCTTATTAGTGAGCATTAAATAGAACAGGTCATCAAGGTTATGTTTGTATTAATACATCTACAGCAGTAAATAACACAGAATGCTGCTGGCTGTGAGGAACATGTGCTGTTATTATCCTTTGCAGTCCCAGTTAGCAGTATGGACCAGCATGTGCCTTTTGTTGTCAAGCCCTAATAATGTGTTAACATAGATCGAACATATGTGCAAACTTGCATTCTGCAGGGCTTGGAAGAAAGCAATCTTGCTGTATAAACATTGAAACAACATTTAGATCTTACTCTGAGGAGTGGGATGAGATGAAACAAAATATGTACATTTCACATCTTCTAAAAACAGTAATTTAAATTTACAAAGCTATGAGTTTCTGGTCAAGTGACTAGATAGTAAGATACTGTCTGTTGAGAGAAAATATAGTCAACTATATATCAAGAATAGCCTTTGATGATTTATTTTACAAGAAAGTCCAGTGAATTTTTGTGACTTAATCCAGGATCATACCTATGTTAATGTCTTAGCGCAGATCAGAAGGGTGTTTTGTTCCCCCTTCCCGTGATTTTATTCACATCACAAGGAGGTCTCTGAGGTCGTAAAGGGCTTCCTTTGAGGGAATCCAGAGGTGGCTCCAAGCACAGTCCTCACGGGCTTCAGATCCAAGATTCCGCCCAGGGCCCAGCTGCAGCCAGTCCAAACTAACACCCGGAGATGCTCATATGGTGTAGATGCTTACCGCAGAGGTTTTACATAATTTATCTGCTCTCAAGATCTGCTCTACTTGCAGATGTAGACATAACCTATTGTGTTTTATTTCCATATATTATTAGTGTCATTTAACATTTTAAAGAATAAGAGATTACTCAAGTAAAGCACAATTTTTATATGCTGTTTTGACATCTTGGAGAGAAGAAAGCCGTTGTTAATACTTTTCATTCCTTTTTTATTATTATTTTTGTTAGCCTGAAGCAATAGATTCAGCATTACCTTCAACCAGCAAGTTGCCAAAAATTTAGCTTCAACATTCCAATTGACTGTGGTAGATTTGGCTAAGTTAGACACCTTGGCTGTTAATGTTCAGTGTTATTTGTATTGAATTTTGCCATCTCTGTGAGGCATATATAGAGTGCCCACATGGAACAACATGTAATTTCTTCAGATCTGATAGTGCAGTTGGTAAGGCTGTGGAAAAACCCAAAGCTTCAGATATTCACCATCCCAGTTTCTGCATTACTGAAACATTTCCACTGAATAGTAGCCAAAAATGCTTAAAAATCTACCAAATGGACAGTGGGAGAATCATTCCCAGTATCACTCAGAAGAATCTGAAATGGCAAATCTTGGGGTTAAGATTTGTAGAGCATTTGGAAGTTCGCATAGAAGATAGGAGCATGCACCAGTGTGTAACTCTCTTCCCCTGGCTGCAGTAGCTGGTAGCAGATTCCTTGGGTTAGTGCAAGAACCACAACTGAGAGTTTCATAAATTAGTTGTAAGCTGAATGAAGAAAAAAATTATTTTTTCAATATCAAGGAGTTCCAGCTGTAGAAATGAAGCCAGTCAGAGTGGTTAAATATTATTCTCCAGTGACTTTCTAAATACTGGCGAATGCATCACTGAGCTTTTCTTCTGTACAAACAGGATATGGGCTGAGCATGGTACAGGCAATTCCACCAATCAAGCACTTAAACCTTGCAGAATGCATCTATCTGTAAAGAGAGGCATAATGTACTATTCACTGGCTATAAAGAACAAGAATGCAATATGGAGTCTATTCCTGTGCCTTGTAACACAGTGGAAGTATATACTCTTTTATAAGGGCAAAGTAACACTTGACATATTAATGACATACAGTCGTTAACACTATATATGTGTAGAGTGTTATTCATCCCCTCTTATTGCTGAGCAGTAAGAAACGTAGTAATGAAGGGTCCATCTAAATTAGAGGAGATTATGTCTGAGAAGTTAGAACAGCCAAAAAACAATATGTCAGCTGTAACTGAAAAGCTACGTCTGGAGGGCAGCTGAGAGGGCAAGAGGTGCAGACTCATGAAGCAAAGCAGGATGGCTTGGCTGAAAACGAGTTGGGGATGAGTGAAGTTCACAATGATAGAGGTGTTGAAATGAGAGAAGATGTAGCATCTACAGGAAAGACATCCTGTTTTCAGGAGGTTGAAAGAAATTAGATGAGCGCACCAGTGCAAACTTGGTTTCTACTTTCCAACAGATCCAACGAATTCGTATTTCCCACTAACAAATGACTCTTAAGAAAGAAAGAAAGAAACAATGTGCCCTGGGTTACATTTTTACAAGCAAAGGAGGCAGCTGAATGGAAAGCTGGAGCACAGTGTGAATCAGGGATGGCAGGGAAAGGGGAAAGGAAAACAAAACTGGAGTAGGTAATATGATAAATGTGGTGCAAGGGGACCTGACTAGAAAAGTCTAAATGAAGCCAGATGACATATTGAATTAGTGTGAGTGTAAGTAAAAACTAAAGCCACACTTCAAAATATAAATACAGCAGATATGTGCATTAATGTTCCCAGCTGATATGCAGTAAGTAGCCCAGAAAGGTAGTTGGAGGTAGGAGAGAACTGGGAACTTTCTGAGGGCAGGGCCGAGGCTGGGAAAAGGTAAGACTCCGCAGAGTAAGAAGATATGAATTTGGGTGCACACAGGAGCACAGGGCTGGCATCAGGAATGTGCTGCTCACGGGTGGGAGAGGGGCAGCTGCCCAGCACTCCTCTGGTCATTGCATCCCACAAAAGCCTTTTGTGCTCACCGGCACAGCAGGTACCGCCATATACCCTACAACTGCCTTTCAAACTCGATTTGTTGGCAGTATTCTCATCGACAGATGTTTTGCAGTGTTCTCAAAGAAGAGTAGACAAGATCTTGCCTGCTGTTTTCTTACGTCCTGGATCTGTTCACAAGATCTTACATTGAGATCATTTCACAGCTGCTTTACAAATCCCGTAGATTATTAACAAATATTTACTTTTCAGAAGGAGAAACCAAGTGCGTAAGACTCAAGTCTCAAAAGCTTTGTTTCTTCCAGTTTCCCCCTGCGGGGGTTTGACAGAATGAGACAAATGAGAAAGATAACACTGAACAGTGCTCCATGCCATTAAAAGGTCAGAGCATCACCTGGGAGCTGCAGTGCTGCAACATCCCAACAGCCAGCAGAGCACAGGGAGGAGATACAACAAGGAAATGCCATATGAGGAGCCTCCCCGGCCACAGCACTAAGTGCTGTTTACAGCAGTCATGTCAAAGCAGCCTTTAGCACACATCAGTTCAGCCCACATGAGACTGGGACACATGCCTTGCCCTGTAGGGAGGTACATTCTTACCCAATGACCTGCCTTTATTGTTCCACCTCTTCACAGAAGAACAGGGGTTGAAAATTTTCAAGATCACTGTGCTGCTTAGAAGACAAAGTGTCATCTTTAAGGCAACTTCATATTTAAAATGAGCTCCTAGTTTCTCCATGTTGAGGAGTGGTCCGAATTGAGGGTTGTACCTGGTGAGCTCCAAAAATCTCTTCCAACCTCAACCAGTCTGTGAACTTTGAGCACCTCTGCATCACTGAAGGCAAACAAATGCTAGCTCTGGAAAAGCAGGTCCCATTCAAACAACCTGAGATTGCACAGGCACTCAGGCCCCAAAAAGCTCAGACTGCTGACTGCTTTGGAAAACCTGTGGCCAAGCTGCTGTCTGTTTTCTGGCTGTAATCACACATCACGTAAGTCTGGATCACAAAACAATATTCTTACCACACAGGAAGGGGTCAGTCTGAACTGACTCCAGGGGCTACATTTAGGCACTTCTTTTCATTTAAATCATGTGCAAGCAACGTGATCTCAGATTGCTATCAGTAAAGGCGACTCATAGCACACAGAAATGGATACACACGTGGAATGTCAATTGTTTTTCTTTCTTAGGTAGATGTGATAATGTATTTAAAAATAGATAAAACAACTAAGTTGCTATTATGGGCTTTTAGAGGCTATGTACAAGTTATTCTCACTATATCAATGCTCTTTCACTGTATTTCACTGACTTGTTACTGCAAGTGACAGTGCAGGTGCGTAGCAGTGTATTACTGGGTGGGCAAAAGTGAGAAGTCCCAGTGTGGTTTTAGGGGGCTCACTGTGGTTGCTTCTAGAGGACTGATTTTCAATTTGAAATGTCAACAAACTTTTTATAGTGTGATCAAAAGAAGATACTCCATTAAAAAAAAAAAACAAACTATATATTTTTAAATCTCTCTTTGTTGATTAAATTCATGCAATTACAGTCTACTCAGTAGAATCCTTTAAATGACTTCCTACAGAAACATAAGTTCACTTAAGGCATATATTATATGCCTTGTATGTACTTAAGTTATATATACTTAAGTAGATATAACAGTAGAATAAGTAGCGTCTTCCAGGACAAGATAACTACATCACCATGAAACTAGTGGCAACAGGGGTGACTATTTCATAGCAGTCTCAGCAATTTCAAAAACCAACAGTGCCACTCACTTACCTTAATGTAACTTCACTAACCTGAACATTGAAGTTTCCAACTTAATTCACATATTCTCTTTATATGAAAATACTGGTATACCATATCTTTAAAATGGCAGTAAAGATATCACCTCACTTTATTATTAAGACTATTACAGCCAGATTGTTTTCAAAGGTCACCCTCCCAACACCCACATTACAGAGCACGGTGGAACAGCACAGAATAGAGCATGACACTGTCTTCATTCCTGCCAACAGCTTGGGGAGGTGGCACAGATTCCCCATGGATTTCCCATGGAGAACCCTCCCAAGAGCTCCCTGCCGGAATCTGTGGGGCTGGAAAGCCACGTTGCTGCCCTGATTCCAAGCTAGGACAGAAGAACTGGAGACAGAATTCACAGTGCCATGTTCAGCATTGAGAGACAAACCACTACTCAGTCAGCTGTAAAATGTAAATAATTTTTGCCTTTCGGAATATCCTCCCTGATTCTGTCAAAATCTATCACACACAACTGCCTGTTCAAGCAAAAAGTAAAACAAAGTGATGCTAAAAAATCTCCAAATTTACAGCCTACCAGTGAATAGCTGCATTTCAATCAGTCATTCTTCACATGACATCTTTACAAAAAATACTGCTTTACCAATATCAGTAACTGTCTTGTGCACTGCAATAGTGCATGAGCTACAGTTCAAATAACAATCTTTTCAAAATGAGACGTTCAGCTTTTGATCTCCTTTACAAACTGTGAGTTGGGAGCAGCTCCAGTAGCCTCAGGAAGTAACCTAGTTCTTAACTGCCACCGATTAATGTGCTTTACAGGAGACTCCTACAGGTGACTGGGAGTCTCTCCTCGATTTGCAGAAGTGGGAAAGAGAGAAGAGCAGCAGCAACAGGACAGAGTCAAGTTCCTTCCAACATCTGCCCTGCAAAGAGCTCATCTAACTGCCACCCACACAGAAGAAACTTCAGTGTAATCTTTACTGTCATCCCCAAACAGATCAAACAGCAGGGGAACATTGCTCTATGTGAGCCTGGGCAAGCATGTTTCAAGAACTGGCTTTTCACTGAGCCTTTGCTCCCTGTTTCCCACTTTGGATTCCCAGGCTGGTTTCTAAGAAAGATTAATTTGATCAAATTACAAAGATGCAGGGCACATGATGTACACCATTGGATGCTTTCAAAATTCTAGTCCAATGAAAGCTAGAAAGCCAGAAACCTAGAAAAACACTTTGATCTCCTAAACTGGACACAAATCCAGAAGTATGTGCACAAAATAATAAATATTTATTCCTATCACTAGCAAGATAATACATAGCAAGAGTGTGAGTGTGAGGTGTTCAGGATCACAGGTGGATGGAAACTGTTTCACAGAACATTTATCTTAAACTCACCAATTTCAAACAAAAAGTAGTTTCGTCTAAAACAAATCTGAGCTTATTAAAGAAGAAAATAGTGGTACATAAAAGGCAGAAAGCCTATACAATCCTATCAAATTTGAATATTTGCATTTTTAGTAAAAGAAACAGTGCAAGCAGCTAAATCTGTTAAATAATTCATTGGAAAGACAGAAGACATCTTAATTTGAATATCAGTCCAGATATTAATGTCAGAAACAATGCCTGCTTTAACAGACAGATAAATCGTGTTGAAGCATTAATGCAAAAACTGTGCATAAAACAAGTTATCTAGATTTTAGAACTGAGCCTTCTTGTAGGCTTTGTTTTCCATGTTTATCCTATTAGTTAGTACCCCAGAGTATCTTCCCCTGTTACTGACAGGCTCTGGCAGGGTGTCCTATTGATAAAACAACCAGATTAACAAATTACTCTGGTTCCTAGATCCACCAAGGCAAATCTATTTAGCCATGGGTGAGACAGTGGTGGGCAGGCAGCTGGAACCACAAAATTAAGCTTAAATGAAGCCAGAGTGTAAGTAATCACTTTATTATTTAAGGGCAAATTAAAGTTTGACAATCAGTATTTATTATGGTTTGGTTTTTTTTATAATGAAGCAGCTATATTTATATCAATACAGTAGTTAAGAGCTTCAGTGAGTTTGTGAGAGATCAATTTAGACAGAGGCTGTGTGGTGATTGATCACAGGCACTTCTTCAAATCTCTTGTTGATGTTTCCCCTTACTTCTATACAGTACCTTAAAGGCTGTTTGGGTCCTGGCAGGTTCAGTGCTCTGCTGTAGTCCTCAACTCCCTCCTCTCTAGGTGAGGTGAGGAGTTCAGAAAGAAGACGTCACTATAGGTTGAGACGCAAGTTCCCACTACTAATGTATGTACGTTTGTTCCTTAAGGTAGCAGCAGATGAGTGTGGAAAGTAAGAGGGAGAGAAAGAAATGCTTCTCTTGCACAAGGCTGCTTGTGTCCAGCAAAACTGGCACAAACCATGCTTCATCTGTATTTCTTCTGAGTAGCTAACCATGGAGGTAAAAAAAAAAAAAGGAAAAGCAAATTGCTGGATTGCTTTGAATACTGCAGGCCACATCTGAGTTCTGGGTGCAGACATCTGATGGCACCCCCTGCAATCCCAGTGCCCGGTTCTGGGTGTTACTGGGGCCTGCCAGGAGTGCTGCTTTTCTCCCTGCAGAATCCCAGAATGGCTTGGGTTGGAAGGGACCTTAAAGACCATCCAGTCCCAACTCCATGCTGTGGGCAGGGCTGCCCTGGCAGACCAAGCTGCCCAGGGTTCCATCTGGCCTGGCCTGTGAGTGCCTGCAGGGTGGGGCAGCTGCAGCTTCTCAGGGCAGCCTGTGCCAGGGCCTCACCTCTCACTGAGTAAAAAATTTCTCCTGAACATGTAACTTAAGTTTCCCCTCTTTTAGTTTAAAGCCATTCCCATGTATCCTGTCACTATTAGACTGTGTGAAATGTTGGTCCTCCTCATGCTTAATCCAGGGGATGAGGAGAGGTACTGGGTGCTGCACTGCAACGTGTCATCCAGGCTGGAGGCTCAGACCCTCGGCCTAGTGAGCGCTGACGTATCGTGTTACTCTCGCTTGCAAAAAGCACTACAGAAAACACAGCTTAGCATCAGGTTGCTGATGTTTGCACCGCGTTATCTCTCCTTCAGTTGTGTAATTCAGTATTTGTGGTGATCGAGCTGTTGTTACTCGCAGGTACTGCAGCTTCTGTTAGCACTGATGGGTTTTTGCTGTTTGTGTTGCAGCTGCCCTGCAGTAACAAGCTATCAAGTGTGCCCCACAGAGCAACAGAAGGTAGGAGGTGCTTAACCAGCACAACTTGTGTCTTAAATTTAATTATAACATAATTTAAATTTTAATTACAATTATTTTCTCCTTATTTTAAATATGTAATGGTAATCAGAAATCAACCACCTTTAAAGTATTGCTTCTATGTAGTTTGCAATGCAGAGGCCATCTACTTGTATACCCACATCAGATCAGGGAGCTTGAAACTCATCATAACAGTGCTCGACATTTTCTCTTATTTTATTTTTTTCCCAATTTTTGTGCAACCACTCACTAATTAATCCTCGAAACAACGAGAAACAGAAACGTTAGATTTATTTGGCACTGTACAATGAATAAGATGGCTAGCTGGGATAGGACTTCTGGGGAAGTGGCTCTCAGTCTTCTGCTCAATTAAGCTTCTTTTAATTTTCCTCATATAATTCAGTTGTTAATTTTGCTCCTAATTCTTTTTCTTTTCTTCTTTCCTTTTTTTTCCCTCCAGTAATTACTATCAGCTGGTTCAGTGCCTGCAGTGTTGTTGACACGTTCCAGACATATAAGCATGACAAATAATTTTTACAAGGCTGCCTATAAAAATATGTTGCATATCTGAGATCACTTTGATTTAGTGAAGCTGGGAAATTTTAAACGCTGGTATGCACTGTATTCAGTGTAACTGTGTAGATTAGTAATAACAAAGTTCATTTTTTTTGACTTGTGCTTTGTATGACCGAAACTTGCTTCTTCCAGTTGCTCAGTACAGGACATCTGAAGCTCGTAAAGTCGGGGTGTCCCTGATCATGGAAGCCCTTAAGATTGTATGGGTTTTCCCATTTCAGGGTTTGATCCTTGTCTCACTTAATCACAGCCTCCTACCTGTACAGTAGTAAAGACTGAAGAAAGCACTGTCAGCTTATGTTAATGAGAGGGAAATATGGTTCAATTCTTTTTATGTCTCTGTTATTCTCAGATCCTTACTAAGGCCAATCCAAAATTAAAACCAAACTAATTTTCCTCATACTTGCCAGAAATACATATTTACAAATGCACACTATAAATATATATTCACTGCGTACATGTTTTCTATCTATATATTTATATTTAAATAATTCCAGATGTGCATGTGTTTGAATAGATAAATATAGAAAATCCCTTACAAAAATATCAGAACTTGCTGCTTTTCTTAAATCGGGCTGCCGTCTGGCTGTCTGCAGATGTCTGTTCTCTTCTGCCCTCGTGCGGTTATTATCAAAGTGCATACATACAGCGCAATAAGAAGAGATACCTGCTCCTCCGGGGTCCCTGGTCAAACACCTTTTCAGTTCAGAACTCTCTGGCAAGATGTATGAAATACAATGCTTCTCCACCAGGCTGCAGTCTGCATATTCCCAGGGACCATTCCTGCTTCCAGAGCTGCTGCTTTTTCACCAGTGACTGCAGGGATGCTATATGAATGTGCTCCATTCAGCTTAGCATATTTAATCCTATCTCCCTGTGATTATGCTGCTGAAAAAATGTATCAAACATAAGATGTATACAGTACAGACCCTTCAAACACAGGATCTTTTGTCTTTAGAAATCCTGACTCAAAGAAGTCCTGCAAGTTCACTGTCCCCTAGTAGGGGCCTAAAATGGATAATAACATTTTATTAAAATGATATACTTTAAAAAATTATTTTAAACTCTCCATCCCTCAAGAATTCCTATACAATGGTATTCAAGTTGCTACAGTTTTCCCCATAACTAACAGGACAAAAAGCTGATCCATTCTTTGGATAATGCTGAAGGAGTGTTACATGACATTAGTGCATGGGGCCTTTCTAAATCCTGGGTTTGAGGAGTCAGTGTGTGAGGGTTTAGCCCTCACATAAACGTTAGTACTCTGGGCAAGTGCATATTTTTTCTTTCTATTGAAAATAACAAAAGTGGAAAAGGTAAACTTATGTCTTTTCATTAAACAATGGATAAAATAATGCCTTAGAAACAGGCTACAGAAGTTCTGTGAGTTTTTTTTTCCACCCTGAATGTGTCCTAAGTTTGTAAATAGTTAATATTTTCTTCAACACCAGTTAATCTATAAATATCTTTTTTACATCTGGATAACAGCAGGCTTAATACATCAGAGTGTCAAACAGTGCAAGTTTCGCTTTGATTCTCCCACTTTAAGATAAGCCACCATGTGTGCCAGACAGCTGTTTTTTCTCATAGCTTCCCACATAACTAAATCTTCTGCATAGTTACAAAGCAAAAAATGACACCAGAATCACAGAGATATATGTGCATTACTCAGGACGAAATGGCTTCTGCTTACTTGCTTCAGCCAAGTATAAACCATGAAAAAGTACACTGACCTCGCTTCTACAAGCAAATTTCTTGTCGGAGTGTTTTGTTCCAGTAGTAAACACTCCATGCCCAGATTTTTCCACCTTTGCTGCATGTCTGAAGTAAACAGCAGAAATTATGCAACTTTTATTCAAGGTGTTAAATACAATTGGCATACATAGCTCCCTCCCTTATAGAGACTGCTTTCCACAGCCTGAATTGTTCAATATAATTAACGCCCATTTTAATACTAACTAATTGGTCACAAAATTCTCATGGTAAGTAGCAGAGCTCTCTGTATCTGTTATTACATATCTGCAAATGTTTATGCATTAACATTATGAAGGTTAACTTTTTACCATCCCTTAGAGTTACATGGGTAAGGTATTACTAACTTACGAATATTAAGGACGAGGAGACTTTGAAGCTTGTGTGCTTTTCATTTAGGCCTTGCAGAGCCCAAAAATTATGTGGCTGGTGTCAGAAGATGATTTTAGAGAGCCAGAGGCTGCTCTGCACAGTCAATGGAAAGAGTCAAGCCCTTCTAAAGGCCAATGTTCAGTGACCGAGGAGAATAAGGGCCCTCAGAGGGTATTCCACAAATGTGGCTTAGAGGTAGATGCTTGAAAGAAATCAGGAGGAAAGAGGTACCGAGAATGCAAAGACTGCTTCGGCTGGGGAAGTGTAACTAGGAAAAAAATTGGCTTCTGGGAGGCCTAGGAATGTAGCAGAAATAAGAATTGCTTTTGACAATGCAAAAATAAGTTTATTAGTATGAGACCATGTCTTGTAATTTAATTTGGATTACCAGAAACTTGGGAAGACTTCGGTAGGAGCACACCATTTTGAAAAGATGTTATCAAAAGCCTAAAGGCTTTGTAAACTCATCAAGACCTACGTGATGTTAGAAATCCAGTAAAGTGGAAAGGAAAAGCAAAACTGTTCCACGTGTACCTTACAATATATACAAATACATACAAGAAGTATTATTATATATATATTTTTAAGAACTTTCACCCAACTGGTAAGTTTGACATCTGTTCATCATCTTGTTCTGCCAAATAAGTGGAATTTTTAAGAGGGATGGTAACTTCTGCCAAGGTTTGCTTAGCTAAAATGCTTTGCCTGTTTTAGAAATAAATGATGCTCGGTCTACTGCATGTTTTCTAAGTAAGGTTGTACCTTCATCTCAGTCTGATGAGACAAACAAAGAAAAATTAATACGTGTTAATTAATCCTTCTCAGCAGAATGTAAAGTTCAATAGGAAGCCAGGAGCAGCCTCATCTGAGAGAGAACACTTGGCTCTACTCACTGCCAGCACCTTAGCTCATGCATTTTACATGCAAGGAGTATTACATAAAAAACAAATACGGTGACTAAGAAACACAAAAATAACTACTGCAAAAGAAACCATAACACCAAACATTCCCTGCATTTCTTATGTTTGAGACTACACACAGCTCAATTTCAAGGGGAAAAGTGTGTTGTGAAGCCTCCTTCGAAAGGTGGTGATTTGGGTAGGCTTCCACACTACACGGAGGAAGGCTGGCATCTCATCTTTCTCCTTGGCTTGTGGAATCAACAAGGTTATTATGAATCACAGCAAGGAGCAAGGCATGTTTTTACCCAGAGGACTATATTTCCAATTACTGAAACGCCTGATTCTTCAGGCCAAAACATTAGCACCCAAGATATCCGAGGATCTCTGAAGCATCAGTTACTAAAGCCTTTTGTGGATTTTGGACAAGAACGACTGTGGGCAGCCTTTTGTTCCCACCTTGAGTGATTTGTCCTTGTCTGTAGAGTTAATCTTGAGTTTGGCCAGCTCGTGAATTTCATTATCCTCCTTTGCTTACTAGGCCTGATACCCTCTTCATTACTCTTACTAAAGTTTTGTTTTCCATGATGTCAATAGATTGCAGGGAAGCTGCCCTGCAGATCTCCTCCTTCCAGGACTGAATGAATAAGTGAAACCTGCTAGTGCTCCATTATTATTATTATTATTATTATTATTATTTCTCCAGTTCCCAGAGCTATGGGAACTTCTGACAGCTCATGCAGAGCAAAAGACTGTTAGTATTTATCTTTCAATATAATACACTAATGAGAAAATTTCTCATTGATCTCAACAAGCATGTTTTGTTCCTCATAATGTAATGTTGACATATCTGTGGGCTGCTGCTCTGGGCCTGGATGTCAAAGCGTATTAGACTTGCACATTGTAATCACAAATTTGGTTGGTAAAAATAAATTAACACATGCTTTCCGCAATTCCAATTGTTGCTTTGGTATTTTCAGTTCCACTGATAATACATTTGCAATCAAAAATTTTGGAAACATATTGGCATAGGTCAGTTGAGTTCATCTCCATTATCTGAAAATCACCAGGTATCTCAAAATCCAATGAAAGTTCAGAGGTATATTTGAAGACAACCAAGTTCATTAAATACCTGGAAGAACAATGACCTGAGCCATCTCACTAACCACACAGAATTAAAAATCATTCCATCTGACTTTAGGCTGTCAACTATGAATATTTCTGCCCTCAGTCATAAATTTCATGTCAGAGTTTTCACGTCTTTCCACCCAAGGTAGTAACCCCCATAGGACTGTGAGCACAACTTACCTGCAGTGTATTTATCAAATACATGCAAGTCTTCTCAAATGCAGAGGATATAGCATCTTGTCAGCTGTGTACATGGTATCTAAAACCATGATCTACTCTGACAGTAATGAATTCCGACCGTGAAGCAGTAGTTATTTCTGTCCTAAATGACAAACTGCCATGTCCTATTATCTAGAAGCTTTAAGGCCTGACACACTCTATTTCATCTAATGAAAACAGCTTAAAACAAGAAGACAATTTAGCATATGCCACTAGAAATGGATATGGAATTGTATTACCCCAAGTAGCCAAGAACTAAATACCACTGATTTTTTCTAACCATGGCTTTTCATTTTATTTTAAGGTGTTCTTAAATTTCAAGCAACTACTTGACTTAGCATCCCAGCGTCACCTCACCTTTCCCAAAAGATAGAAGAAGGCTATAGTTGTCACAAGGAATTACCCCTAGCTGAGGAAACATTCTACCAGAAGTGTGGCAACCACAATTTCTTTTTAAAAGGAAAAGAAAGTGAAAGCTAACACCTTCATGCTGCTGTGTTAGGAAAAGTGGTTGTGAAGTAGTTCAAACCAGCAACAACCCTGTTGTTGAATCTCATAAGAGAAGACAGTTACCCTTTCCTAAGGGTAAGTCCATTTAGTAGTTAGCCCTGAATCAGCCTTTTTCCTTGTTCTGTATTTTGCATTTTCAGTGCTGTAAGGGGAAGACCGGTAATTCATTCATTTATACTTAAAATGAATGATAAATATAGTAGTACCTGTAGCTGTCAAAAGAGACTATTTCCAGCATTCTGGAAAGGCTTGGGAAATATAGGCTGTATTCTTAAAAGGCAGCTATCCAGGACACAATTCTCAAAAACTCTTGAAATGTTTTTGAAAAGGTCTGTATTATCTCAGCTTTGCCTTTAGCAAGCTCTACACATTACTGGTGTTAAGAGTAAGGTTTCCTTACTGGGTCATATCTTCGTCTATCCAGTGTGCTCTTATTTTATCAAGGTACTGAATAATTCTGCTCAAAAAATATGGTATCTTTGATTTGGCTTTTTTGAAGCATTTTGCTTCATCTTCCAGATAACAATATCTTTGTCTATGTATACAGTATTTCTGTTTCTATCTGTAGATATTTTGGCTCAGAACAAACTTGGCAGCAGCAATACTGTGGAGACAGTGTTAAGGTATTACACATGCTGAGATATAATATACATCCTTTGCACATGTCATAACATACAAATTTGTAACTCTGAGACTCTGCTTGTTATATTTTATTTCCGATGCCTGGATTTGCATGCCCTTTGTTGGACAGACATAATATACATCAGTTCTGAATCTGCACATAGCTTTACTAGGATTTTTAATTGTGTTTTACATTTACAGTAAGATTCTATTGCATACTCTTATTCATGTTTACCATCTGTGTGTTAATCAAATAATTCAGCACCCTAAACTTGCAATCCATGTGGACTAGTACAAAAATGAACACAGCTGCTAAATGCATTATTTATCTGAAAGAAGAGTCTAAGTCATAACATTTATACTCTGATCTGAATTTCCCTGTTTTTCAGATGACACAGATGTACTGCTGGTCTTAACTTCCATCCCATTTAAATGGCCATTTCATTTGTATGTATATTGCTTGCTTATTTTTTAACAAGACAAAGTAAACATCTAGGACTCAAATGACTTTTTATGGGGTTCATTAAAGAGCAAAGAATACATTTCCTCAGCCACAGCAATGGGAAACATCAAATGTTCTGGCTACAAGTTTAGACTCTTCATACCAAGAGGTCGTAGTAGATCCCATGCTAGGGGACAAATCCAGGCTCTTTTTCCACATCCCCTGTGTTCCAGAGCAATAATTCAAGACATATGTGTTTACCCGCTGGAAATCCAGAGACCAGCTGTTTCCTCCCTGTGCGACGTGAGTGCTCCTTTCTGTCACACAACTGTAGGACTTGCTGAGGACCAGGACGGAACAAATGAAGGATCAGAGCATATGTGCTATTGTTTGCTGCACGTTGCTCTCTCCGGTGTGTTTATAACGCTTTGGTCTTCCCAAAGAAAATATTTCTATATTTTATGGAAATATAACTAGAGGTATGATAAGTGCTATAAAATACTTGATAATCTGTAGTCTCTGAGGTCAAAGAGTGTGAGAGCCCAAATGTGTAGGTGTTCTCCTGATCTCTCTGGACTGCCTGGCAGCAAGCAGCTGCTGAGACACACTCTTCAAAGTACCATTGCTATTGGATAGATTTATGCGTAGTCAATTCTATGCTTTTGCTTTTGAACCCTTTCTCTTTGTTGTTTCTTATCGCAGAACCGTAAATGTATATAAAAAAGGAAAACACAAGTTTTTCAGCTGTTGTTGTTGCCAGGGAAGCCTGCAGTGAGAAGCAGAGACCAGCTATATTAGATTTTTTGTAAAGAAATTGATGCGTGGTGGGGATAGAGGCAAGAAAGGAGACAGGACATGATCGTTCCTTACTCTGCCAGGGAAAGAGTTTGAAATAGACAGCAATCATCTTCTGGAGAAGCAGTATGGATGGGAGAAGCCCAGAATTATTAGAACCACTTATTTCTCAAGAGACTTAATGATAATGAGGACTAGCAGGGCAGTAATACCACAGAAATAGCTCTTTCTATGTACTCTACAAAACTGTGTTCTTTGCACTGGGCCAAGCCAGCAAGAGAAGCATCATAAAGAAACCAAAGGAAAAAAAATTAACTGAACATCTTTCCACCAAAACAAAAGCGGAAGAAATGAGCAAATAAGCTTCTATCACTAAGGCCATGTTTTAACCAGCATCAGCTCATCGTTACACGAGACATCGCCTGTATCCTGCTTTTTGAAACAGCTGGTGTAAATCACTCAAGTAGCAACTCATTGAAATGCAAACAAACAAAATCATCTTATGAGTTGACCTGACGTATTATGACAAGAAATATTTTGGCTTCTGCAGTCGTCATCACTTGAGTTTACAAACTGTCAGCTGCTTCCAAGGTGTAAGCTTATAACCTCCAGAATATTAAAGTTCCAGAAAAAGAACATGTCTAAGATGTTTGAGCAGAATATTTATAAAATGGACTGCTGGCAAAGTTGCTGTTGTTCATTTTATGCCACAGAGGTTTATGGGTGAAAACCTGTCTAGTTTTTTGTGTGTATATTAAATGAGAAAGATTAGCTAAATATCCTTTCTAGAGATGGATTATGTGAACTCTTAAACATTCTTAGTATTCATTTAGAAAAATAAGTCTGACACGAGAGTGCCATTAATATCACTGGCTATGTAAACACCAGAAAAAAGAGAGGGATGGAGAGAAAAAAAACACCACAAAAAATATGGTATTCATAATCACTGCAGCAAGGATAGGAATTTTACCTTTTCTAGCATTCACTAATTCCATCAGTGTTCGTATCTCCCTGTGGTGTTGTATTTCTACCAAGTGACCTCAAATTTACATAGAAGCAAACAAGAGCAAAATGTTTTACAGAAAACAGTGGCTTTGTCTTGCCAGGCATCAAGACAGAGCAAGGACTGTTTATCAAAACTCCCAGTTTATTCTCCTGTGAGTTGAGCATTGTTGGGAATTCTTATCTCAACAGTGATTATCTGCTGTTGCCACTTTCCACCCCTAAAAATTTCTGGTTCTTGTCTACTCTTGCTGGACAAGCGTGCCTGTACAAGAACAAAACCCTTATAAGTTTTTCTGAATTAAGGAAAAATGAAAGCTCTGGTTTGGCACAATGTCTGTGTGAGGAGGACACACACATTCCAAGTTGAAGTCCTTAGCAGTGCAGCCGAGACTACAAGGTTTTCATATACTCATGAGTGAGGAATGCAGCTCTCCATGAATTCAATAGTGGGGCAGATTTGTCTTTTGAGATTAGAACTATCACTAATCTGCTGGGAGCATATGATTTCAAAGAGTGCGTCTGACTACAATGAATGGTACTGCTGCATGCTGAGCACTCCTACTGCACGCTTCAGCAAAGCACATCTTGCAGACATTTTTCTTGCTGTAAATCCCCCCAGAGCTTATAGAAGTCTGCCACATAGCTGGTCACACTCTCAAAGTTTCTTGAACATAGAAGGACTTTTCTGTTTTGAGAAAGATTCTTCAAGCTACATTCTGGCCCCATGGATGTTAATAGTTTTGTCATCGATTTCAGCAAGGCCAGGTTTTCAACCCTGTTGACTGAAGGGATATCTGCAAAAAAAAAGAAAGTATTTAACCAGTTACCACTTAGAGCTTGCACTGGTCTGGTCTCTATGTGGCTACAGCTTACACCCGCAGTCTTAAAAAAACAAAATATACCCTCTTACAAGCTCTTGGTTCCTGCAACGGTACTTCCTATTTTCACCAGTGAGACTATATCAAAATGCAGGTGTTTAATGCCAGGCTGGATGGGGCCCTGGGCAGCCTTATCTGGTGTCTGATTTAGTGGTTGGCAGCCTTGACCACAGCAAGGGGCTGGAATGCAATGATCTTTGTGGATCTTTCCAACCCAAGCCATTCTATGATTTTATGATACTACGATTCTAGGAATGTCCTTTAAAAATGCAGCAAGTACCTGAGCCATAGATTTTACTTCACATGAACTAAGCGGCATTAAGTGTTGCTCTATTTTTCTGGACACAGTTGCAGAGTTTCTTCAGCAAAGACAGTTTCCAGCAGGAAAAAAACACAATCTATTCTTGGAGCTGCGTGAAAATTTGAAGGCTGTCTTTATCCTCCCAAATGTAAATCCTGCCTGCTCACGTTAGCATCTCTGAATCTTAGAAAAGGTGATTAAAGGTGAGAATTTCACCTGTAATGCAGTAGCTGTGTCCTGACAATTAACAAGGGAAGAACCTAGACAGATTTGTACACAAAATTCAATGGCAATAAACATCCTGAGGACTTGGAGTGTGGTCTTCGTGCAGCATGGAGCTTTCACTGAGTGTTCCCCACAAGAAAGATTTGTGTTGCAAATAACTGAGGAATAAAAAGACTTCTCACCCATACTAGGTTTTTATGAAACACCCCTGAGTCCTCCCTCTGAACAGGAAGCCTGGCACTCAGGACTCCTATATACAGAGAACATCGTGTTCTTAGGCTTGGTTGGCTTCAAGGTTATCATAGAATCATAGAATTGCTCGGGTTGGAAAATGCCTTAAAGACCATCAAGTCCAACTGCAACCTAATCATACTACCCTAAATATAACGTGATGTGGGTATTCACAGGCATTAAACTGTAGAACTAAACTGCTCATGTCATAGCAGTGTTTTCTCTAAGTTCAGGGTTATTGGATATTTTGCCTCAAGGCTCCAAATGTTCTGAAAAAACAGAGCATTCAGGAATAGTATTGAGGACCCAACCGCTGTTTGCTACTTTCCCAACTTCTCCCTGAAATAAATGCTCTCCTTCATAGCATCTTTCAAACAGCGTGGAAATTTAATGTCAGCTACAATCCTCATAATATCACTACCAAGAAATTGGATTGAACATTTTCAGGGAAAAAAAGATTCAGCGTATATTTTATTTTTCATCCTGTTTTTTATCCTTTTTCTCTACGGAAAGTATTCCCATCTTGGCTCCAAACTTAGAGAAAGTCTCAGCGTGTGAAAGGAAAATGATATGTTTTTCTTTTTCTGCTATTTTCTCTTTCTGTTTGGGTTCCTTTTAATCCTACTTGGAGAACTGATAAAGCCTTTGTTTTCTATATTTTTGCACTCAGCTCAAAGATCTGACAGTGACAAATGGCCACAATGAAAGCTCCTTGGAAAATCTGATGGTATCTCTCCTGCCTCTATTGGAGAGCTCCTAGATCGCAGCAAGGATATAAATGCTTTCTCCTTATGACACCAGTTCAAAGAAGAGGGGAAAGAAAAAAAGAAAGAGAGAATTATGAAAGAAATATATATTATTCAAGAGCATTATTGCTTTTCTGTGACTCTTGACTTGAAAAGGGCTGTAAGAATTAAGTACAGCTAATCAGTGAGAAGTGGCTTCAGAAGCATAACTAGCCTGGTGACAGCAATTTCCCACTGAAAGTAGGGGAACACAGAAAAAAGGTAAGCAGAAAGGATCTGGTTTATTTTTTGTGATTAACTACTGATCTCAGTGATATATTGTAGACATTCAAACAAGCAGAACCAGCATTGACAGGATAACTAAATGCAATTAAAAGCGCTCACAATGAAAACATTCCACACTGTTTATAACTCATGCTAGGATTTCAAACCTCACAGAGAGAGAGGAGGGATTCCAACGTCAGGCTCTTTTGAAACTGCGATAGACATTCAGACTTAAAAAGGTGCAGATTTTTATTCAGGTTCAGCTCCCATCAATAGGTGTGGGCTTTGAGCCTGTCAATTTCAGGCATTTTGAATATCCTCTTAAATGAACCTTCCCCAAAAGTAATGGATTCACAAAAAATGTATGAAGCACAGACCATTTAATGCGATCACTATAGAGAGCTATCAGGGTGCCCAAAGGCACGCAGAAATTGAAGCTGGCAGAAATCCACCTGCCTCAGAAATGGATCTTCTACTTTGCCATCCCTTCCAATACTGTACAGGTAGCTTCAGAGAAGCCAGCCCTTCTAATTCTGAGAAGAATTACGCACCAGTTTAGGCAGCCAAGAGGAGAGGTGGAATCTCCTTTGCAGAAATATTACTTGGCTAAGCAGTGCTCTGGAAAACATCATCTATGGCTTGGCTTTCGGCTGGTGTTTGGATGAGATGATCTCCAGAGATCCCTTCCAACCTGGAATTTTCTGTAATTCCACCCTCATAGCTCACCACTTCTGTTATTTGCTAAAATGCGTTGGTAGTACATAAGAAACATTAAGTTGTGTAAAGTGTATATTTACCTGACATATGAGATCATGAGAGAAATAAGATGATTAAATTATATCCATGGGATGCAGACAAGTAATATTGCTTGAAAGTCAAACACCATGGAGTGAGAGTCCAGAAATACCAGTCCCAGGGCTATGTCTATCCCAGCTGAGCCTGGCCATTACTAAAGCACAATCACTTTAAAAAAAAATAGCAAATACTTAACTCGTGAAACAGATGTGATAAAAGTATCTTATAAATCTGTAGAATGTAAAATTCTGGGTTATTAATGGCTTAATTAGTCAAGGGAAGAGTGGGAAATTAAACAAACAGAATGTCCTTTCTGTCTCAAATGAGATAAATTGCCTGCATGAGTACACTCAGTGTTACGATGGAGCTATGCTATTGGTTTGACTCACCACTCTTTTTTCCCTTGAACTGGAGTCATTGTTAACAACACTCTGTAATGTATTTGAATACTGAGCTTCCCCTGAGAGGAAACCTGTGTGCTGGTGACAAAATAATCTGTTCTGTGATGCAGAGAGAACATATTCACACATGGCCATCATATTCCCCTGGCACCATTACAATGGTCCCACTGTTCCTGACATACAGGCATCCCAGCAAGCTGCAGAGCAGGATGCTGGATGCTTTGGGCCAGAGAAATTCACAGTCATCGTTACACACAGGGGCAGAGTTATTCTCTGAAGTTCTGTCTCTCATGGAGGCCTTTGAGGAAATTCCCTCCATCCCCCAGATGAGGAGGCTGCCCCGGGACACCAGAGGATGGCACTTGCCATAGGACAACATAACAGCTCAACATCATTGAACATGGCTGCAGCTCCAGGCTGTCTAAAAGCCACCCTCAATGCCTCTTAATTCAAAGTAATTCAAGAAATTTAAAGGTGGCCTTTATGAAAGTCAGGGCTGCCAAACCAGGATCTGGCAACACATCTATAACACTTTACTGCCTCCAAAGTGGACCTGCTGTCACTTTAGGGTCAGTGGGCTCAGTGGGCTTAAGAAAGGCATAAAATTATTGCAGGGAGTCCAAAAAAAGGCAATGAAGATGGTGAAGAGTCTGGAGAGCAAGATATATGGGAAGTGGCTGAGGTCCCTTTTTGTTCAGCCCAGAAAAGAGGAGGCTGAGGAGAGATCTCATGGCTGCCTGCACTGCACTTGACTGAGGACTCGGGGAAACACAGCTAAGTATTCAGGCTGCACTAAAGAGTCAGTGAGAGATAGTCAGACAAGTGATATCAAAAGAGCCACAGCATCCTGATGTTGGAAGTGGTACCCAGAACCACATGGACCCATTCCTTACCTCCCTGTTCACACCAATACACACACAAGGGATGGGAGCCTCTTTAGTGCAGGAGTCTCACACTCTGCTTAATGACAGCTGTACAAATGGCATCACAGCTTCGGTCTCTGTCAGTCACAGGCAGATGTAGGCAACAAACACTGCATAACAAACAAAAGCTGTGTCTCTGTCTAGCAGGGCAGCTTGTGTGGAAGCTCCCCATCCTTCTCCCATCACAGAACATGTTGCCTAGTATCGTCTGCAAGCTGGCAGTAAAGAAGATGGGGAAATAAATATTTCCTGTGTTTTCATAGGAACAACAGCCACAACCTACACACCAGCAGTGCAAAAAAGGAGGCTCAGAGGAGACCTTATTGCCCTCTACAACTACCTGAAAAGAGGTGGAGAGGGGGGGGCCGGCCTCTTCTCCTGGTAACAGCAATAGGATGAGAGGGAATGCCCTCAAGTTGCGCCAGGGGAGGTTCAGGTTGGATATTAGGAAAAACTTCTTCGAAAAGAGTGGTTGGGCACTGGAATGGGCTGCCCAGGGAGGAATCACTGTCACTCAAATAAGAAAAAGTTCAGTGTGGTACTAAGGAACTAGTGGGAAGTATTGGTAGGTATATGGCTGGGCTGGATGATCTTAGAGGTCTCTTCCAACTTTGATGGTTCCATGATTTTATATGACCACTGTGGTGGAGTGGCAGTTTTACGATCCCCTGGTTCTCTGCACAACCCCTTCATGCACCTTCTCCTGTCCCCGTGCTGCAAATTTCTGAGGGCACCCATCATCCTGTGCCATAAAACCACAGCAAAGCATCACGAGCAGACACCAAGAAGCTGGCCGTCCAAAAGGAAGGCTGAAGACAAGGGAGCCTGGGCAAGCTAGGGACATGGACAGGTCCAGATCAAGTGAGACAGTCTCGAGATAAAACAGAGTGAAATAATCAAGCAATGAGCTGAGAGGTCTTCTTGTATTCTCCCTCAGGTGTTTCAACAGCTTCCTGCCTCCTGAAGGTCATCCTTGTTTGTGCCACCTACTGATGCCAATCCACTCAGCGTAGGAGATGCAGGTGTAAATTCCCCTGAGGCAGCTGCTCAGGGGTGGGGAGATGGGGAGGAGAGCCCCAAGTTGTTGGAACAGCTTAGACATAGTATCATGCTGGTAGATGATCAGTAAGTAGCATGTGACAGTATCTATCACTGCTTTTAAATGTCTCTAACAGGGTGTCTGATGTAGCAAGAGGTTCTCAAACCACCCACTACCAGAACAGACTGCAGAGACACAGCAGTAATGCCCCGTGCAGTGAGGGGACTTCCACACAAACTTTACTCTTGGCCATGCCCACTCCACCTGCATCTTTTACAACTCACCAGCAGGCTCAGGATAGTAAGGCAGCCTGCATCATGGCCATCTGTACCATGAAATGAAGAGAATTCTACACAGCTAACAGACTGTCCTCTCCAGCGCACTTCCAAATAGCCTGAGCTTAAGAAACGTGAGATGACATGCCAGATTGATTCCAAAACTCCAGGTTGATTGCAGAAACGTGGAATTTCATATAGGCTCCGTGTACACTCATTATGACATCTGTCAATCTCATAGGTGATCAGTGGGACTCATATCAGACACATTATGAACGCAGAGCAGAGCTCTGCACACTTGCTGCAGTCTCAGCATTTACTCCGAGGGTGGTGACGCACTGGAACAGGTTGCCCAAGGAGGTTGTGGATGCCCCATCCCTGAAGGCATTCAAGGCCAGGCTGGATGTGGCTCTGGACAGCCTGGTCTAGTAGTTGGCGACCCTGTACACAGCAGGGGAGTTGAAACTAGATGATCATTGTGGTCCTTTTCAACCTAGGCCATTCTGATTCTACGATTCCAAGAGAGGCCTCAGAGACAGCAGCTTGCTAGCAGCCAGAACGCTCACTCATGGTTGAAACCCCCTCAGGGAGACAGCAATGAGACTGTTTTCAGGATGTGAGGAATATATAGGTGAGTTTATGGCAGTCTTTTGTGGCAAAGGAAGCATGCAGCGTGCAAGTACAGTGCGTGTTCTCACAGTGCCATCTTGTGACAGACAGAGGCAAAATCCGTGCCCTCAGCGCTGTCAAATAGAGTGGATGCAGTAGAACTAATTTAAAATATACTTACAAGCAATTTCCAATGACACACTACTGAAAATTAATGCATGCGGTCAGTCTGCTAATTAGCTACACGTCACTCAGTACTTATAATTTATCCATCTGGAATATTGAATCACTGCAATTTTGAACATGATTCAAATAAATTCAATGGCAATAACAAAGTCACATAATCTTCACGAGTGTCTGTATCCCATTTTGGATCAGGGTCAAGTCTGGGAACAGTAGATGAATTTTGAAAAAAACATGCCAATTAAACAAAGCCATTTAAGTTTTCTATTTGTTTTGTCTTTGAGGAGGGAAGGCTGTCAGAGTTTTAAGACTCGGAATGCCTTTCATTTGCTGAAAAAGACCTTTCAGAGCACCACATTTCTCAGACAGGATCAGGCCACTGTATTCAACAGATCTGGAAGTTTCTTTGCACCTTTCTAGCTGTAAATGCTTTACTTCCAGCTCTCAGATGCAACTCTCACACTCTGTTATTCTGATGGGACACTGCTAATTTAATAGACTGAAATATAGGAACTTCATTCTTAATGAACTTGAGGGGCCTGAGTCTTAGGCTGACTGTTTTGAAAAGTAACACTAAAGCCTTAAACTGGCATTGGCTGGAAGCCAAAGGAGGGAGTATAACCCAGGACTACTGCTCTTACTGTGACCTAAGTGATGGGAAAGGCTCTGTATCAACTTCTCATTCAGAGTCAAATACCAGTAACCTGATGTTTTTCATCAACACATAAGCAATGCTGGGATTTGAAACACTTCAGATTAAAAAACAATAATAAATTGAACAGCAAAGACAAAATCAGATCAAGAGATGACTGAAGCCTAAAAATCTGTGGCCAACTGTCAGTAGATGGTAACTTCCAAACTATTTTGCTCTACAGGACTGTATGCTTCTATTCTTAATCAGCAAAATTAGCTGCAAAGGTAAAAGGATATACTTAAGAAATCAGATCCTTTCATCAGTACACCTGGAGCACTCTGAGTTATTAGACATATCCAGCTTGTAGCTGTCCCATAGCTTCTGCTGCATCCTCTGAAGAGATTCTTCTAGTCCACTGCCAAAAAGACCTAAAGGTGCTCTGCCTTGAGACAGTCAGCAATGGGAAGTGGACTGCCCCATCCCAGAAACTCTAGTGGAGGGACTGGGGAGGAAAGCAGTGGGTCAACTGTGGTGCTCAAATACCTTTATGACAGGTGATGGTGTAAAGCCTAGATGGATGAGGGCTGGCTGTCAACTGCTTCCTCACAGGTCGTTTAGAAAGCCAATCTTGATAATTTATCCATATACTTCCCTCCTTATTGAGTTCCACATAGACACGTGATTTGGAATATCTTTATTATGAGATCTTAAATGGTAGAAAACTTACCTTTACAGTGAAAGAAAAAAAAAACAAACAGAGAGACTTTTCTAGTGATCACTATCTTTGTGATATCTCTCTGGTAATATAAATTTCAATATCCATGTTAATCTTATGCAAGTAATCAGATAGATATATGTCATATATATTTAATGAACTTGCAAAGTCGTCTGTATTTTTAGTGGTTGTGCATACAGCGTCCACCTTTCCCTGAGGCAGAATGAATTTTTTGCAGACCTGAGTTATGTGATTCTTCACTGACGTAATATAAACAGGAAAGCCAATATCTGATATAGCAGAGCTTAGGATTTGCCTTTTCCCGAACTCCCAGAAATCTAGAAAATTTACTGGTCTCTTGATATGTCACTTTACAGTAGAATAAGGAAAATACTGTCACATAAAAAGTCCTAAACTTTCAATAGAGAATACCTGAAAATAAGGAAATCATATTCAGGCTTGATATATGGCATTCATCTCACCCAATTTCAGTCATCAAGAGGGCAGGTATTCACAGCTAAACTAGTCCATCCAGAGTCTTTTTACAGGGTAAAAGCTACTGTGGGATGCTGTTCTTCTGATCTATTTTAGCTATCCAGCTGGAGAAAGAGATGAATTTCTACCTAGACCATACTGCCAAAAGTAATTACTTCTCCATGGACTATGGTGACTAGCTCAAACACAAACCTATCTTCAGTTAGATGAATGCCATCCTCACTGTACAAAGACAACACTGATACGTTAAGAAGCAGCAAATTAGAGGACAACTCTCAGGCTTCTTTTAGTCAATGCTGAATCACTGCAATGTCCTTCAGTTTTCTAAAGGCTTGTTGCAAAGCTTATGGCACCTACATAGGAGCCACAGTCCCAAATTCCTTTCTAAAACTTACTTTTGTAACCTGCAAAGGTCAATCATAGTCAATATATAGTCTTGCAACATTTTCCTGCATCTCAGCTATCTCAGAAAAAGGAGGGACATATTTGCACAATGTGTTATCTGCTTCAGTAGGGTAGGTTAAAAATCTACCAAAGACTTTTACTTCTTAATAGAAAACTCTGTTTCCTGTGGGTGAGAAAGGGTTAAGGGAGCATCTTTTTCTCATCCTTTGGGAAGAAAGAGGTTCAAGAAGATAAATAGTTGAAGAAACAGTCTAATCTACTCTTTATCTTGAGTATACTAAGAATATTGTAAGATTTCGTTTGACAGTATTTAAACCATAGCAACTGGCTCACAGAGAAGTTATTTAGAAATTCCTGCAGAAATGTTCTGCCATCAAATGCAGACTATGAGAGTCCACCGGCGCAGTACAATGGATTTATTGTCTCTGGAATAAGAGGTTTAGAATTAACCAAATAATAAAATATCTTGAAAAAAATCAGCTCCGGATACAGTTCTTTTCTCCTCCCCTCCCCTCCCCTCCCCTTTCCTCTCCTCTCCTCTCCTCTCCTCTCCTCTCCTCTCTTCCTTTTCTCAGTTCTTTTCTAGCACCTTTCATCAGTAATTACAGCCTGTCCTTGACATCTGAGGAGATTGCTCCTGTTAGAACAATTTCTCAAATTTTCATTTAGGACTGGTTGATAGTCTTATCAATCTTTCGTCTGAGCCAACTTGCTAAATAATGTCTATCAACAAAGGCCCTGCGATCGCTGAGTAGAGCAGATGAAATTATGAACACTGAAAAGTATTAAGAAACCATCTGACAATATAAAAGCAATTTGCATTGTTTTTTCTCAGTGATCTAGAATAGGCAAATGGCAATTTTTTGCTGTCTACATTTTACTTTTCCTGCACCTCATGCTGCAAAACTCAACAGGTAGGAAACACACAATGGCCTTGCAATTTTTCTGAAATTTAGAGTTGTATTATGAAAGGAAATAATAATCTCTTTACATGCTAACACATAAAAAGAACAATGTCCAAGGACACTTCTTCCTGTACAGTCAACCCCACTTCTCAAAGATTCACCTGACATGTAAGTTAAGCGAATTGAGGGTTGTGGTATGGCAGAGCTTGAGTGGAGACCATGCTTTCATGATACCTCTCTGCCAATGTTCATGAGTGCCTGTTTCCCATTCTGCTCTTTTTGCTTGTCCAGTTTACAGCATGGCCCTACATCCAGTTGCATAGAACAACTGAAGATATAATACACCACTGTGTGGAGTTAAAGCAGATCATCTGTAAAGTATAGGTGCAGGGACAGAAGGACTCCATAAGTTGATGCTGCTGCCAGAGCATGCCTCCCATGAAAAAACAGTCTTAACTGTGTGTATTTCAGTGATAGCATCATGGTAGTACTATATTAAGCTTGAAAGACAAAAAACTCTAAACATGCTTGTAAACAGCAGCACTTAGGTTTTTCTGGGCCTTTGAGACTCCAGCTTGCCTTCAATGTCTTTTGGGGGATGAACTTGGAGTGCTGTTGCTGTGGTTTATCTGAACAAAAAGTTTGTTTATTGATCTGAAAAGGAGATATTTTCTGCCCAGCTAGATGAAGCATGGAGAATGACTGAAAACACATTCCAATTAACTGTCTTTTTGCCTCTTTTTTTCCCCCTTTGTATTTCCACCCCTGTTAGCTTGAGTTCTCGGGGTTAAGCTGTGTATTTCAGAGAGAGTCCTTTATTTAGAGTGATGCTTTGTAAAACAATTAGCTAAGCGTTAATCACCATTTATCTTGTTGTTTTGGCTGCTGCTAACATATATTAAACTTTACCTCAGGATATACACATCTGGTGGTGACAGTCATTGGTTAATTGAATGTGACTTTTAATGAACTTTTCACCCAGCAGGCTATACTGGGATTTATGAACCACTGTATTTTTCACAATTGTTTTTGTAATTTTTGGTAGTAAGAATCAAACACAAATGTAGTGCCTTTGTGATAGCTGCTGCAGCTTGCAGAGTTGTACATGCATTGCCAGTTAATCTCCACAGGGACCAAAATCACCAGAGTTATGTTTGACTTGGTAAAGGTGTTTTATATATCATCTGAAAATGTACCATCTGAGTATGGCTACTCATCATACCAGCCCTCACTGAGGGTGCGTTCCTCAGTGGCACTATCACCAGAGTGACTTGCCTTCCTTCACTTCATTTTCTCTGATAGAAGAAGACTGTTGGTGAGACTGTTGGTGTGTTCTCCATAGATGTGGCACAAGGAAAAACTCACGTTGCCTTAGAAAATGGGAACAGGCTTAAAAGGATTGTGCATGCTTTTCACACTAGAGAAGTGAAGGTGGCCAAAATGGTACCAAAAGTGCCAAAAGTCAACAGCATGTTTATTTGGAACTCAGAAGAACAACATTAGAGTGTGAAGAGACCCTTTCCCAATTATTTTGGTTTTGGTTCTAGCAAGGATTTAGTTGTGATGATCAGCTCATGAGATTCCTCTTTATTTATCGCAGTTTCTGATTGCCAATGTTTATATGCCTTGGAAGAACTGACGATCAAACATAGAATGGGGTGAGGGAAGCTTTGGAAATTAGTTATGTATACAGAGACTTGGCAAGAGCATTAATAGATGCAAAGGAAAATTGCAAGAAGAAAGAAAATAATCTAAATGAAGTCAACTCACAGTATGAATATCAAAAGAGAACTAGTTTGGAAATGGAAATGCAGCACACTTGGAATTAATGTAGAATCATTCTAAGCCTGGCATGATTCATACAGTGCCAAAAGGCTGTGCAATTTGCATCAGTATCTATGTTTCAATACAATTTTGTAACCAGGCTATTTAAATGCTTTAATCCTGTTATGACTGTGTGTGGGAGTCTGGAGATGAGGAAGGGTGGGCGAGGGCTGGATATCTGCAGGACACATCTCACATACAACCTGTCAGGGCCAACTCCAGGCTGAAAAAGCAGCATCTCTGATCAAACCCTTGCTTTGTCATTCTGATACACACATCTCAGCTTCAGATCCTTGGAGCAGACATTTCTGAATGTAGGCAAAATAATCTCTTCCCTTACCCTCAGAATGCTTTAATTCAAAATGCATATATAGTTGTCAGTTCCACTTTGGATCACTATGAGATGTAAAGCCTGATGCTTTATATTGCATGCATTTGGAAGTTGGCATACATTTGGATGCATACATGTAATCTCATGAATCAGAAGCTAGATTTTTGTTTTACCTCCTTTAAACTTCCATGGAGTTAACTCTTGATTTATACTGATGAGAGGCGAGTTGCTGGAGGCTGATATTTTGGAAGCATTTTTCATCAACGTGGGGATTTAATGGTAGCAAGAAGAAAATGCTACCAGTCTGAATAATTGTACTGTCCAAGCTAGAAAAGGCTCCATGCATTGCTCATGCTGGCAGTATTGTAATGAATATACTGGTACATTAGAAATAAAAATTCTAGTATTCATACTGAAATGTCTTTTCAAATAACATTCTCACCAAGAATATTTTGGAATGTACTTAGAGTCTATTCTTTGCCCAAGTAAGTTGGCAAATTTCAGGCCTTAAATACATAGGAAGCTGTGACTCCGATGGTATGCCTGAACTTCCTTTTCTGTTTCTGAAGCCTGTTGTAAGACATGTTGCTTTTGGTCTTTTATTAGAGGTCTCACACTAATAGAGAATGGGAAATTTGAATTTTTGTGTCTAATTTTACCTTATGAGTATTACTTCCATAACTTGCACTTAGTTACCCTTTCAACTATTTTTCTTTAGTTTGGTTTCTTTATAAAAGTCTTCATAGGTCTTACCTGAAAGATCTTGACAAAAGTGTTAATGATATTAAAAAGACACCAAGCTGACTGGATCGTCTACATATGATGATGCTTGCAGTAGGTAGTGGGGCATGGCTTTCTTCCACAAAAGTCAGGTTGATGTTCTCCATTAGTTCAGATTTACTTGTACGTCAACAGATACTGTTGCTTAGGACATTTCCTGAATGGATTGTCTCCAATGCAAACACCTTCTGGAGCCCTGTTGAAGATCTGATATCTTCTATTTGGCTGACTTCAAGATCTGCTTATGTGGTAAGTTTACCCTTCAGTTAGTTGAACAGCTGATCGATATCTGACATCCATAGAGACTTCTGGGTGAATAACTTTGGCTGGTTGATTTTATTATTAATTTATGTGAGCTATTTTTTCCTTCCAACCATTCAAGACACTATAACTCTCCAGACCTTATTTTCGTGTCGAAAGTATGAATATGATATTCTCTGAGTTCTTTAGTAGTGAACAAAGACTTCAGTTATCCCCTCTTCCATGACCTCCTTCGAGATCCTACTCCTTGTTCATCTACCAGCTTTACAGAGTTTCTTGCTTCTTATGGTCTAAGAAGGGGTTTTATTAGTAATCAGGACACTTGCCTTTAGCAAAATATACTTTGAAATCTTCGTTTATAGTTTTAAACCTAATACCCTAATTTGTGTGGGTTTATGTCCTATGTAAACTCCCTTGTCTGCACACAACTTCCACTTTTGAAAAATGCTTTTTTTAGCTTCAGATAATGCCTCTTATTCTTTTCAGCTCTGCCAGTTTATTTATAGTCCTCTAAGTCCTTCGCTTTTTTTTTTTTTTACCAACAAATATTCATTTATTCTGAATCTCTCAAGATGATGCTTTCAATGAGGGCAAAATGTCAGCTTCCTAAAGCCAAATCTCCAGAATAGAAGGGAGTTCAGAAGCCTTTAGTGAGGCAAGGCTCTGCCTCCAGCTTAAAAGGCCACCTAAAACTCTTCTATACTGCTGCAGGCAGTCTCGTGGCTGATCAGATCCTATGAAAACCCTGCTGAGTACATCTCTACCCATAGCTCAGAAGAAGGGCCCGATGCAGGTGTTTTTCTTCATGGCTAATCCAGTGCAATGGCAGGATGTTGGACCTATCCTCTCCTGCCAGTGCCCACCACAGTGCAGACACCACACTGGGAGCAAAATAATCCAGGTCTGCCAGCAGACCATGTGCATGTTCACCCACTGGTTCAGCCTCCTGAGCTTGCTGGGTCAGGCACAGGCAGCCAGAATTGGGCATGGGTGAAGGGAGACAAGCCTTTTTTGGCAGCCCTTAAACTTAGCTATGTGGTACAATCATATTCACACTTACTTCCTCAGATAGACACATCCTTGGTAATTCACAAAAGTGGTCAGTATTAGTGTGCAGCCCTGAGGCTCAAACAATCCTGCATTTTGCTTTTGCCTCATTTTGACTTTATAGATACACTGCTCATCTCAGAAATTGCAGATGTCACATTAGGGTCACAGGACTACTAAGGATCTCGGTAGCTGAATTCAATCTCCTGCCTCTAGGCATCACTGTAAAGCATAATCTTCTTCACCAATTTCTCATCTGGAATTAAAAAATATCAATCTACAATATTTTCTTCGCTGGATTGTTTTTTATGATAACAATCAATTTCATTAGAAGGTTATCTGGGATTTAATCTTCTATTGTATCCTACCAGAAATATCCAACAATGTAAAGAAAGGCTGGGCATGAGTATTATTAAAATACATTAGGATTTTTCCTAATCCTCCGTATGTCTAAGTAAATAGAAACTGCACAGAGCTGCATCAAAACTTTCTTAGCAAGGCTTTCAGGTATAAAATCTGTTTTTCAAATGACTCTGATTTTGCTACAAGAAGGGAAAAAAATGAAACTATATCAAAAGAATACCAGTTTACAGTGAAGAAAGGCTCTAAGTGGACTGTTCTGTGTTAAGGAATACCAACAGCAGAAAACCACAGAGTCAAAGAATCACGGAATATCCTGAGTCAGAAGATACCCAAAAGAATCACTGAGTCCAACTCCTGGACTAATGGGTCAATATCATTTGGAAGTACTGTCATTCTTTTACTAAATTTTCACTGTCCATACAAAGGGCCATCCCTTTGTTAAGTGGATCCCACCTCTCCCAGATATTGGCCTTTCTGCTTCTCCACTACTGAATATCACTGAGGTCACTGATTTGCTCCTTTGCAGAAAGGGTTTTTCTCTTAATGCTACACTGGGAGCTTGCAGTTCCCTTTAGAACCTTTTACCTCATAGGAACCATCTCACTTGTTCTAGACACCCATCATGAGTTTGATTCAGGTTGGGTGTCTGAAGGACTCTGTACCAAACAATGCATGTCCAGTCTGCCTGGATGCAGCAGACCTGGGCTGCATGAGGAGAGGCGAGCATCACCTTGGACTGCCTCAGAAGCACTCCCACATCAGTCTGAAGCAATATGTAAATTGGGTTTTCCCTCTGAAGACATCCAGATGCACTACAAAGATGTCAAAGCCTTGAGATTATGTTGGGAAGTTAAATCCCTAAGTCCTGTATTTTGGCACAAATACCTGTAATGGAGAAATGCACAGTTGGGCCTATTCTTCTTTTTCCTCATGCATCCTTGTGCAAATGACGAGGTGAACAGCACACTGACTTCCCATTCCTGCAGCAAGTATGGACTGCTGAATGTAAATCAGCAGCATAAATATTGCCTTCATGGGCAAATAATTGCAGTGTCTGAGTAAATCTTTTCTAATTCAGAAAATGAAAGACATCTGCCATTTATTTTCATAATTAAGCTAAAAATAGTAGTCATTAGGGGTTTGGTGGTTTTTTTGGGCTTTTTTTTTTTTTTTTTTTT